>JABSTR010002482.1:0-76312 GCA_013339765.2 Haemaphysalis longicornis | reverse complement strand
GAAGCAGTGCCTCGCGGGCGTCGGCGCGGTCGGTGCGTGGTTCGGGTGCTGACCCGCCGACCCCCCGACGACGCTTCCCTGCGCGTCTGCCCTGCGAGAGTAGCCTCGAGCCGCTGGATAGTTCGTAGTTGCACCTCGTGCTCACCCGAGTTCATGGCATACGTAATGTCCTCGGGCAGGCGCGTTGCACCGTCTGCCTCCGAGTGTCGTTCACATCCCCCAGCAAGTGGGCTAGCGTTGCGTTCGTTCTCGCGCACACACTGCACACCACACTTTCGTAGACCTCTGGACACACGTGGCGCGCCAGCACCGGGGTGATCACCGAGCATGAAAGAATGTCACTGCTGTGTCCTTGTGCTGCGCACGGAGAGAAGGGTCTGTAAGACGCTGAATGTCCATAACAGTATGTTTTTACGGCAGAAGCATACAGAATAATAATAATTTTACATCACATTATCCAAGCAACATACCAAAGTCGGTTGTGTACACGGACTCCCTTAGTGTTGTACGTGCTTTGGCCTCTGGGAAGCAACTATGTAATTAATCTTGCTCTAATGCCATTAGTTCTGCATACACCTCAAACCTTAAAATAACTATATGCTGGATTCCTGGCCACTCCGGAATCGCTGGAAATGAGGTTGCGGATAAAATGGCTGCCGGTGCTGCGCTGCAAGACATGGTTGACATAACAACAGTACCCTACCCTGACATCAAGCCACACATCAGACAACACCTTCGCAAACATTGCAAACACAGTGGACTGAACAGACAGACAACAAACTACACGTAATAAAACCATACTTGGAATCATACACTGCCGACACACGAAACAGGTACACAGAAGTTGCCTTTGCCCGACAACGGATAGGGCACACACATGCAACGCACTCATATCTGCTCACGGGACCTTCAAGACCCCTGTGTAGCAGGTGCGGAGAGGCCCTATCCGTAGTTCACATACTCATTCAATGCATGCACTTGACACAACACGACACAAATTTTCCTCAACTCTACAGACAACACATTCCACTGCACCCGTCGTTGTTTTTGGGTTGACGATGATATGGTTTCCAGTAAAAGTGTTTTAAGCATTTGTCAGATGTTAAGTTTTTCGACCTCATTTTCTACCATGCATAATCAACACTGGCCCTATATACCAGCCCCTACCATTATCTTCAACGGATTTTTCGTTTTTATTGAGCGATTTTAATGTTTTATCCTTCACTCCTCATACCTAACCCCGGATTTGGTGCTCTTTGCTCCAGTTGGCCTTGCGCCATAAAAAATCCAACCATTATCATTATCAGTACCGCCCAGGAGATCGTTTGTGGGTCTGGACTCCCATCTGATGACGAGGAATCAGTGAATAGCTTCCGCGGCGGTATTTCTGACCCTACCGGATTGTACAACGTGTTGGCCAAATTAGCCACGAAGTAATGCTCGAAGGTAATTCCGCGACATCAAGACGACGCACACGGCCCAAAGTCGTCCAAGAGGTTCGTTCTAAAAGCTTACTACGCAAGATGAGGGAATTTATTTTGTTTGTTTGTTCAGACTGTCCTTTTATTTTAGCAGCGGGGTGATGCCCTCCTAGAGGGGGGTGGTAAGGCCGCGAACCGTGCATTGATTTGTTTATGTTTTGCTTTTACCGCCCTGGCTGCGCCAGGCTGTGCTATCTGTGTGCCAAGTGAAGCGCGTCTTCATTGTTTTGTATGGCGGACTTATCTTTCTTGATAGGGAGAGTGTTTTGAAGTAATGTGACCAGGCTAGAATAATCTTGTTTGATCTGCATTGTTGTCGATGTAATTCGACGGTTCGAGGAACACCCGCGCCGAAAGATAAATATTCACAGAGCAGACGCCATGGCATTCGATTCGCCGACACTCGCCTGCGCACGTCACTTTGTTGACTGATGCTTCGCCGCCTATGCATCTTTGAGTTTGTTCGAGGAGCACAAGTTCGCAACAGTAAACTTGTTTTTCTCTAAGATAACTGCGTCATCTTTGGCCTTCGTGACAATATGTTCCAGCAATAAAGGTGAGTGCGAAAATTATCTAAACCGGGAGGCACTTTTTTGCTTCCAACCAATATTACCTTATAACAAAAATATGCCGCAGCCAATGCCCTTGCTACAATGTTTGCCAAATTATCAACCATTCGTTAACATAGCTACGCTCGTTAGACTGCAATTATCCGGTCTTCTTGCAACATCTGTGGCGGTTTAAATTATGAAAATAATGGTGTGGACATGATTTGAGAGTTTGAGTATTGATAAAAATGTTGCAGTAACGTTTGCTGCATCAAAGTGGAGGATTATGTTGGAACGGTCCGTATTGTACCATTTCACCTAACAGCAACGTTCAAGAAAACGTACGCCGAAAAGAATTTATAAAAAAAACAGCTGTAATTTTGCAAGGTAAAAGCCGGAGGCATAACCTAATGCAGAAGAAAAGTCTATATTTCCGAATGACGTTGTTGATATGTAGTTTATTATTATTTCTATGCTGTACTCATTGAGTAATGCACCGGCTTTTTTACCATCTGCTCATTGAATATTATCCAGAATAAAATATTAACCTGACACTTCACGATACTCAGATGAGCCCCTCCGAAATTATGAGTGAATGTACTGCGCTATGTTAGTGCTATAAAGGAGTTTATATTGCGGCACTACCTACCTCTGCCGAAAAACGTCATCCCGCTGTTCAGCTTCAATGTCCATGGTTTCACTTTTATCTCGCTTCATTCTGTTATATTCTTCGAAACCAGCACGGTGTAGGGACTTGTTGCGCTTTTTATTGTCGTTAAGTCAACGAATACCGTGGAATAGAGTGGTACGTAGCTTATTTTGGTACTTTATTCGATTTCGGTTTGTCTTGTTAACATTCAACTCATTATGTCGCATGTAGAAAGTTTCTTAACCCAGTGGGCTGTGTAAACCCCAATTTCCTGAAAAACTCGCTCTGAGAAACATTATCGGTCATGCCACCATATTCTGAACAGGTTGAAACAACTGCTTTTTTGTGACGTTTCTTTGAGTCCTACGGTTGGCCAGGTTGACGAGATGAATGAAGCGCACATGCCAGGGTCGGTCATAATACTGGTCATGGGTGTAGCCGTCTGGCTTAGTACGTGCGCCTCCTTTGGCGGCCAGGTCAATGATGGCCCTTCATGGTAAAAAGTACAAAAACACAGACGCACGTCCTAATTGAAGAGCTTAAGGAGATTCAATAATATCTCCTTACGACGGCTTTACGTCCTCAAGACAGAGGTATCGGACAATTATTAGCTGTTGGTCCTCCGTTAGGTCAGACAGTTGCACTCCCATCTTTTCGTGACATTGCACCGCCTCTCGTACGATTCCCTCAACCGTGAAGAAATTCTTTTCGGCTAAAAGTGGCAGCAGAGCTCACAGCCTCTTCGGCCTCCTTACAGGTATTCCCTGTTCTTGATGCCTTGTGTGAGGACGCGTCACTCTTGAGGAATTCAAATGCTTCGCCTGAGTGCCTTCGTACAATCTTCTGTGAGCACGAATCGTAGAGCTCTAAACTTTCTTGTCCTTGTTTCTGTCCAACAGCTCCTCGAGAGCTGGAATATGAATCAAAGAATTCTCCGAATCACTGAAGTGCAAGGTCATCATGCACACGTTCTCCTTCAATTGCTGGAAATAAGGTTCACTGAAATCCACATGCATAGGGGAATGGCACCATATTCTCACGTAGTTTAATGCACCTATTTCGTCACTAGAGCATCGGCTATGTCTGTGAGGGTTGGTTTGAGTCGCACGGTTTGCCAGTATGGCAGCTTTCCGACACTGTCGTTTTCCTGTAGTGCCCTAGCGATTCTAAAAGACGCTCCTTCAGAAAGCATCCGACTACTCTAGTGTCACTCGGCGAACACTTTGGTTGCTTCGGAACACCTCCATATCAGTTCTTCTTGAGTGGAGCTTAGACTCTCCAATGTGAAGTGTAAAACTCTCTAACTCCTTAGAACGTGAAAGTGGCATCACAAAAACATCCCAGGGCTTCCATCTGAAAAGGCTTCCATGCTTAGATGGAGATATGGTTGGCCAGTAACTTTTCAGAGAGCAAAGCTTTGCTCGCACCGCACATGTCCAATGAGTGAGTTGAAGGTGCACAATTCCGTAGAGGTTTTTCTTGTACATTATATCGGCAACGCAAGATCTGAAAAAAAGACAGCCACGCACACAGTTTACTTCCGAGGCAGCGCCGTACTCAAATCTGTTAATTGCGGATAGGATAAGCACTGGAAAATTCTGGTGACGCTTCAATTCACAGGTAATAAAGGGAGTAGGCAATGTAAAAATCTTCGAGCGCTGTTTTGTTGGAAAAATCAAATTTCAAGTTCTGCAGCAATCTCCGGGGACAGGCTCACCAGAGTCCTCTCTGCAAAGCCAAGGCCGACTTTTCTTTTTTGTAGGCCCACAGTCTGTCACTTTTTGTCTTGGTTTAGAACAACAAATGCTCAAAACAGCCTCATGTCGTGCACACTTTTGGGGTGCCTAGACCGGTTCAAGGTACATAAAACCAGGAAACATCAACGATAATTGTAGTTAGTGTTGTCAGTTGCATTAAAATGCTTCTTTTTTTTTGTTTTAACACATTTAATTCTGCCGTGAAATGTTTGTTTATAATCTAGTTACACCAAAGCAAAGAACCTTGTTTTGCTAACACGCCACCTATCCGCGCTGCTTGGAGATCATGATCTCCGAAACGTAGGCAGGTTTTGAGAAAAAAAACCTAATTGAGCTTGAACTACACGTTAACAAACCGGCCGCTCCAGCTCCCATAGTAGATATTGCCACATCGCTTCACGACGTAATAGCATCGCGTAGCGTATCAAAGTTCGAGCCACCTGTGTCTTACTACTTGTCTGTCTTTCGTGAGGAGGTTACTGATGCGACTCTTTATGGGGTTGAAATAAATTTTATTGTAAGATAAATGAGTGTACAGAAAATCAGAATTGCGACTACTCTACCCTAACAAAAATTGCGTTAATGGTATCGTTTCTACTATTCTGTCGTAAGAATTCTAGAACATAAATTGCTCCACCTCAATATAATGCCACAGTGTTAGTGAAAGTACCAAAAAAATTCAAACCACCATTCTTTAAAAAGAAACGTCCCCAAAAGAAAAAAACGAAATGCTGTTGCACACCTGTGATGACACTGTAACTAAGACACCGGCCAAGGGTAAAATTCTTTGTATAACTGGCAAAAGATACAACTACAACGAAGCTGCGTGTAAAAATTAATGTTTATGGAACCCCGATTTTTGCGAGTACAGTCCTCATCGGCTGAGAGGAGTCTAAATTTGTTATTCTTATTTCGAATTGAATTTCAAAGCACGATATTTCATTTTTTCTGGTATGTCAAAACAATTAAAATGGGAAAAATTGTTATTTTAGTGTTTCACGTTATAAAAAACCGTGTATGGTGTCAACCTCCCATCGGAATTAAATTGCATTCTTCTACACATTCTCAATTGTGCTTTGTTTGTTTATATAACGGACTGGTCTTCGCTGACGAAGCTGCCCCTTCGAAGGTAAAAATAATATAGAGATGTTTTTACACCTGACCCTTTGAACTACCTCTCGAAATATTGTTGTAGTCCTATGAGTACTGTTGTCAACAAGAAATAACTGTTCTAATTAATTGCCAAGCCCAAACTTCTTTACTGAGAGTTTGAAAGTTCTCAAACACGTTGCTGTTGCTCTGTACAATATAACTATGGCAGTATCTTTTATCCAACGGTTGTGAGAATAAAAAAAGCTTAACCACCTCTCACTATCTTCAGAAGTAAAACTAGCGAAGTTGTGGTTCGTAATCTTAGAATCGCGTTAGCAGCTAACGGACATATAAATTGTATTTCGCGTAGCGCCGGTTAAATGGAGTTACAACTCTCTTATGGAACCCTACTCTCGCCGCAGATGGTCATGTATTGAGAGCAGAAAGTTTTTTGCAACGCTTACAACTGCACTCTGAAATAGTTGTCCCAGCTATATAGGATCCGCCATGAAGTAGGGTCGGCGTTGCAGCTAATTATCAAATAACGTGCTCGGGATTGCTTAACAAAAAACCTGGAATCATTTTTCTTATAATCGTACTACCTGCGTCGATGGCCATGCTATAATATAAAACACACCACACGGAGAAGTCAGCTCACAAAGACGAAGCGTCTATCGATTGTAATAAAGTAGGCTTCATGTATAGCAGGTCTACAATGACGGTGAGTGATTTTTGAAGGGAAATATGAAGCCGCTACTTTTAGAAGTATGGAGACCAAAGGATCTTTTTTATGAATTTTTTTTTCATTCTCAGAACCCGTTGTTTTCAGACTGGAGAATGCTAAGCCCACGGCAAACGTTGGTCAAAGGCACAGCGCAGAACAGCTCCCATATTAAAGGAAAAACTTTAAAAACAGCGTTGCGGAGGGTCATTTTGTGGATTGCAATATTACGGTTTCGTTTCCCACATGTGGAAAGTGTCAATACTGCACAACATAAAAAACGGAAAAAATATTGTCCTAGGAGCTTTCTTGTAGATTCAAGGCTTCTGGTTTCCAGTTTGGATTATTGAAACGAGCATACCGAGCCACTGGGGAGCCTCCCCAGCTGGACTGCACTGGATAGTATACGCGCTGGTGGTATATGGCAGCTGGATGTATACGGCGCGCACTGCGCCGTATAATCGCCGCGAGATCAAACAGCGGATTGAGGGGGGTATCCAGCAGTGGCAAGGCACAGGTCCAAGAATGCGGTTCACAAACTCATTTGTGTTCTTTATCTAGTGGAGCAAATGATACGCGATATGCTTTGAAAGCAACGATGTTCGCTTGCTCTAGAGCCATGCCCCCTGCCTCTTTATGACATGTTTTATAAACATTCTGTATTATTTCCCTTTCCGTTGCTTCTTATAGGCGACATTCAGGAACACCCAGGCTTTGATGAATTGCCCATCTCATCTCAGCTTAGTACTATTTTCGTGTTAGGCTATCAGCTAATCATAGAATGACGATTAGAAGTCGAAGCGCAAACATTCATTTACGGCGTCGTTTATTTTTCTTCGACTGAATCTCAAAGCATAACAGGATGTATCACATGAGTCACTATTCTTATCGCTGCCTCTCTGGAAGCGCGCGCGAGCGAGCGCAGAGACGTGCATGACGTCAGAACCAACGTGTACACACGCCCGAGCAGCGCGCGCAGCCAGTCAAGCCCCGACGTCGGCACACGTAGCATGATGTCATGTCGGCCCGCTCTGGGCTTTCTCGTGCGGGCGAAGATTAAAATGGATTTTAATATGTTTCGCTTGCTATGAAACTTGCTGGGAGATATCTCCTGATAAAAAAGAAGCGTTTTACATAGTTATCACAGCTTCGAAATTTCGGTCAGTACTTTAAGGCTATCAGCAGACATCGGAGAAATGAAGAAGTCAAAGGATTTTTCTAATGAGAATCTCAAAGCTAATAATAACAAGCTATTCTAGAAATAGGAATGTCACGATTCGAAAGAATTCACCGTTTGGGCAGCCCTAAACTAGGCGAGAGCGCTAAGACCGGGCCTAAAATACCAAAACAAGTGGATTTCCCGGATAAAGTCTTGATTTTCAAAGACTGCACAAAACAAAAAATCTAAATTTCTCATTTCGCAGATTTCTCGCGCTCAGTGCTTGATACGCGAAATAAACTAAAAAAAACCGTGATCGCATTGAAAAAGACAAAGTTCGAATAATAGCCATCCATTTGCTTGGAATGACGAGAGAAGCTACCACTGCCACTAAAAACGAACATCAACCCAATGTCCGTCGAGCTACGGCGCAACCAGCGACAACGCCGGTAACACTTCTCAATTTTAATGCCCGCAGCATGGTTAACAAAGTGCACTAGAAGCAATGCTTTTGGTCTTCAAACTTGTTAAAGTGACAATTAGCGAAACTTGGCTTCATCCGACAATATGTGACCAAGAATTCGTGCCACCCAACTACAGGCCTGTGCGCAAGATAGGTGCTCAAGGGAAGGGGTCGTGGCAATCCTCATCAAGCAGGTATCAATTACTCTGTTATAGGCGACGGTGCACATGTCAATTCGTACTAGTGTAAGGTACATTTAAACACTGCTGGTCTCTTTGAAGGTTAATTTGCAGACTTCCGAACGCTGATCCTGATTATATGGCTCCCTTATTGTACTACATCGCCATGCCGAGGAGCAAAATAGTGATGTCGGAGGACTTCTGTTTTACCCAAATAAACTGCAACTCTGTGACGGATCGGATGCCGTAGAAAATGTGTCATTTGACACAATTTTCACGTTTAATTTCGGCAAGCGTTGACGCGGACACTCAGATTCAAAGAGCGTCCACTTCAATTCTGGACCTTCTTATTATTAACTACTATTTCCTCCCCAACAAAATAGACGTGGAAATTCTCGATTGCATATCGCACCATATGGCTGTTCTTTGTTGCATTGCCGCTATCAAATGTTTCCTCACGGGACCATAAATTCCTGTACTTGCATTTGGAAACGCAGGTGACAATGCTATATTCACTTATCTTATACGTAAATTTCACGCATACTACAAACCTTGTCAGGATGAGCGATTCAGCATCGATGACGTACGGCTAGAACTGAAGAATCCCGAATTTCACTGCTATAAAATTGTTGTCCCGACCGTAGTAAAGAAACACAAGAAAACAGAGACAGTGGATTATTTGACAATGAATGAATGAATGAAATATTTTTTTCTTAAAGGAGAGGTTGACGTCAGGTTGGGGAAGAGGAAGAGAGGATAGCAAAAGATAAAAATAATAATTTTCGCACATTTCATGACATTATTTCACACATCCACCCCGCAGCCACACCACTTATTGCAAGTCATTTGGGGGAACGTAACTTTTTAGAGGATTGAGAGGCGGCTTGGTTGTGTCGTCATGGCCACACCGTAGACGAACGATCTCAAGGTTACTGGGGAAGGTTCGCATTTTTTTGCGAAAGACCAGAGGTACATGTACGTTTCCTTTTAGCTTTGCTGCGGCTTAATCCAGTTTTCTTATGTGCGAACATAATGTGGTTAGCGCCTCCTCCTTCCTTTTACCAGTTTGCCGCATTCTCACACAACGTGCTGAATGTGCTTCTTTTGTAGCGGCATAGGTTGCATGGACTGAAATGTAGCGGTGTGGTTATGGTGCCGTCCGATCTTTTTTTTGGCAAATTCACGCAATCCATTCCCGGCTCTCTCTAATGTCTGCGTCATGGCGTATCCAGTTCGCACATTGCAGATCAAGGCTTGGAGACCCCACGGAAGGTTCGAAGGATTGGGTTGGTCGGGTCGTGGTGTCCTGTGCCTCGCAATGGCGTCTTCCTTGACACCCATAAGAGGCAACAGGTCATTCAAAGGACATGTGCTCTGGAGGGAGGGATTGGCTGCACATGCCATGTCATGAGCGACCTCATTACCTGGGTTGCCTTTGTGTGTACCGGTTCATGTCATCAAGATGGGGATGCTCTGAAGAGCGATCAGTCTTGATACTGTATTGTGAATGGTCCGGGTCAGTCGGCCAAATGGGTTAGGGTATTGTAGGTGTTATTGCGGAAGGGTTACATGTCTATATAATAATTCGTTTAGGTACTGTTTAGCTTGAATGTTACCAATGTTTATACAGATTCACGTGAGAACCAGTAAGATAGCCTGTAGTTCTGCTGTGGTGTAGTCCAGTTAGCTGCAGTGGAGACAGTTACTACTTCCGAGAATGATGGGTCAGACACATCATAGACGCTTGCTATTATGGCTCTTTCTCGCGTAGATGCGTCGGTGTAAATGGCATACATTCCTGGCTCTGTGCAGTGATATCGGTACTTGCGTTGTTCATTTCATGAATGAGATTTCTGAGAGTTTGATTTGGTGCCAAGCCAAGGGGAAAGTCGTGTAGGTGTGTCGTATATTGTGATATAAATAATGTGTGTTGTATATTGTGATGTAATACGTAATATTGTGAACGTGGAAGAAATGATAGTACAACTAAAGAAAAAGAAATGGACTTGTGCTCGCCACGTAGTTCGGCGAAATGATAATGGGTGGACTACCAGGGCGACAGGTGACACCTAGGGACGGTCTAGAAAAATAGAGCCAATTACTCAATAGAGACAGTAATTTCAGGTAAAAGAAATGGACTTGTGCGCAGCGGGACAGCTCCGGTTGCAGGTCGATGGGAGAGGCCTTCCTCCTACAGTGGACCTAGTAGGCTGTTCATGATGATTATCGTTGTTGTAAAAACTGCTTCGGCCGTAGGATTTGAATCTTGAATGTTTAAAACGAAAGCGGGTATTTCGAGAGACAGATTTATCAGGGGTACTACATTGTGATCAGCATAATTTATGTAGCTGTAGAGAATTCGACACGTTATACCCTGACTCCCTACCTCACTATATAAAGGATAGGAATCTATATATTTTCACGGCTGTCTATATATCAATACTTTCTTCCGACCATACAGGAATACAGCTGGGCCACAGAATTACATATAAAAATTGAATCTTTCCTCCAGATTACCAACATCGTTCCAACCGTGGCTGAGGCACTGCATTCCTGATAGGCCCTATAGAGTTAAATCCAAATAAAGGCAATATTGTTCAGGAATTAAATAAAATGAAAACTGCAGTATACGTAATTATGGCGGTATGTCAAAAATTATCTTTTGGTGTGATTAGTATATAGTTGTATGCTACACTCCGCTTTAGAGTATATGTGTACAAGCTGTGCGTAAGTTGTGCATGGATATGTTAATTCTGGAAAACCTATGAAACCTCAGAAAATCCTCACTCACCGAAAGCATGCGAGCAGGCAGCAATCTTCTGAATCGATATTGTGAATATCTCCTAAACTCTGACGTACATTGGACCATTCTGTTGTAGAAATTGTGCTTCTTTCCACCATGCGGCGTTCCCTTCCCATGCCCATTAGCCCAATTTGCAAACTGGTATCCTTGAATTCAGATGTGGCCTGTGTAAGTAGTTTCATGCGACGTTACTATAACCACTCTATTGAAGTGACATCTCTGTACGGATCTTTGCTTAATGACACGTCGGAGCCCACTTCACTGTGCGCGATAATGTATACCACGCAACCAAACAAACACGCCCTAATTTATTAACCTAGCCTAAGGTAACTTTACCTACCGTATTTTACTTTACGTAAGCCACTCTAACCGAAGGTTTTGTGAGCTAAGAAAAACAATAACCGTGTTGAGCTCTTACCAATAAAACAATTCTAAATTAGTGGCACGTCCACCTTAAAAGACTAAGAAAAACAAAAACCATAAAAGTGTAGACCGCGAACTAAAACTTCCGTGGTTAGAAAGCTTTGACTTACACAAGCAACGCCACAATGCATAACATTTCATGCTTTTACTGTCCATGCTTAAAACATTTTGTTCACTTGGCGTTCTACCTTCCGCCCAACCTGCCATGCCAAGACTGACTTTTTAATTCCCTCGCGGGTGTTATGGTTCGACGGTGCTCGAACCGAGCGAGCCAAGACTGACTTTTTAATTCCCTCGCGGGTGTTATGGTTCGACGGTGCTCGCACTGACCGATAGTATATATACTTGAGCACCACTAGACGGTGGTCTAGACAAAATGTTTAATACAACGTTCGAAGAGTTCAGGGCAACAATAAAGTGTTTTATAGTGCTAAATCTTTCGCAGCACGACAGCGGCTGCCTTAATTGTAGAAACCTTTTATTCTAATGCAAATAATTAAAACTTCTCAAAAGGAGGAATGGGGTAATAGTATTTCTCGTTAGCAGAAAATACGCAGGGATAGCTGTCTAGTCATTGTTTTCCCGTTTCTGATATATACGAATAAGCGTACCGTTCTACTGCCAAAAAAAGAAATTCCTGAAAACCACAGAACTCCGGTTCTGAAGTTTCGCCTTACCTCTCAGAAGTCGTAGCATGGAACCAACCTATCCAAACCGTCTTCAAAGCCGCTGTGGGCACCAAATGTTCAGCAAACACCTTCACTGCTTCAAAGTTCGTTGGTGTAACTGTGAGTGTCTTCAGGTTCGAATTCTTTTTGAGCCCGTCGGTAAGTAGTTTCGCGTCTTGGGAATTCATCCGATATCCAACAAAAATTATTGAATCTATTGTCCGATTCTTTTTGAATATTTCGCGAAGCAGTTCTGGTTGAGGCAGAGTTATTCACTTCCCCGTTCGGAACTTTGGATCTCTTAAGTGGTACCCCGCTTTAGGGAAACACTTCTCTCTATACCCTGAAACAGCTTTACCAAGTCCTGCTCATCACTGTATATGGACAGTTCGATGATAGTATTGTTGCTTATCCCTCTCGATATTGAATCCAGTACAGAATTCACCGAAGACGTTGGAATCACTGTGCATTTCTTTGGAAACTTGCGAACTCTGATTGACACCTTTTTTACAGTGACACGATGACGGTCTTAAGGGTTTCCGCTGCCTCTTCCTGAATGGAAGCATTTAGAGTGAAGTCCTCCAGACTTGAGCAGTGGCTTAGTCCTCTTAGTGTTGAATGTACGTTACTCGTGGTTACTTGTTGAGGCTCGCCCAACGAGAATGATTTTAAGCCTCTGTTGTTTACGAGCAACTCATATATTGTTCGGTCAAAGCATTTCGTCGATTACAACGTTCTGGATGCTGAACTTCTTGAGCGTTGTTATAGGTCCAATTATCTTCAGCATGTGGTTAGCGTCAGAGCGTTGTACTCCATTTATAAATAATTCCGAAAGGTTGGTCGGATACGGTGACATCGGAGTACCAACTGAGAAGAACGCAAAACTTGTGTTCATGGTGGTCAGGGAGAAACGATCAATGCACCGATGATTACCAAGAAGCCAAACCATGGAGGCGAAAAACCACTGCTTCTCTGACGGGTTCCGTTCCGGGAGAGTATCTGTCGTCGCCAAAGACAAGTTTTTCAGGTTTCTGTGCCCAAGACTGAGGCCCACTCTCCGTAGGGTACGATTCAACTTATCGAGCTCGTTAAAAATCCGACAATGTTGCGGCGAGGCACAGTCGGTGAATCCCAATAAGTCCGGGGGAATAAAGTCACTTTCCATGATTCCTTTCACAGTTATTGCAACGGTGGTCTGCAAAAAAAAACATAATTACGGTAACGCCAATGTCATGGTCATTATGAAACTCTGAAGACTGAATAATTAACGCGCTGAGGTGATGTTATTGAAACTTGTTTTCTGTTTCATACAAAAAACGCGTGTTTAACATGGTTGCAGTGACCTCGCTACACCTAAATGTGAAAAGTTGCAGCAAATACCAATGCTTATTGTTTAAAGGTTGATGGGCCCGGTCGGTATTGTAGTAACGTGGCGTAGGCTACGGTTTTAAAAACGCTCGGACGCCAAATACTCAAGAAATATTCTGCAAGGTTAACAAGGCAAGGGAAACGTTTCAATTATCTAGCCGCATACATAATCCCACCAGTAGGAACATAGAAACATGGCACAAGAAAATGATCAATTGTGCATTATTTTTTATTCGGGGTTGCAGGAAGCATGGAACAGAGTCGAACCGGGTACGGGGCTCTAACCCACTGCTCCTGGCTGAGCGGTAGGTTCTGTAGGCCATTGGAGTTTCGTGTTCATCTCCTGGACTAAGGTTGACTGATAGTCCATAGTTGCTGGCTGGCTTGGGCTTTGCAAAGTACCAACGATATTTGAGTGCGCGCCCCTCGCCCTTATCAAAACAGGCGATAGGAGCGTATACGATGTTTGTCTATGCTTTATGTTATCGCAATTCATTATCTGAAGAAGATAGTGTATGACAGCTGCATCTCACTAGTACTCATCTATGGGGCAGAAACTTGGAGGCTCACTGAGAGGGTTCAACTTAAATTAAGGACGACTCAAAGAGCAATAGAACGGAAGATGATAGGTGTAACATTAAGGGTGTAGGTAAAAATGAAGGCCAGAGTGAGCTCTAGGTTTCGTCGCGGCTCCTGTCTTTTCGGTACAGGACGTTTCGGTACCGGGCGTTTCGATACGGTCTTTTTGGTACACGGACCTTTCGGGACACGGGCGTTTCGGGAAACGGGCGTCTCGGGATACGGCTGTTTCCGTAGAGGGCGGTTCGATACAAAGACGAATTCGGGCGAGCGTTTGAGGCAGCAACGTGCACGCGTTCTGGGCGTGAGAGCTGCATGCACGGAAATTGTACTTGTTCATTACAAATGTTCTTGCTCGCAGTTTTACGGTATTTTAGGCCAGTGCAGGGCTATGCAGCCTTTCCGGAAAATGTCTGCCTATTTGCGTAGCAATGGCAAGGACATGTATCGTTTGTTTATTATTCTTCAGTGTACCGGGGAGTTGTACAGGGTTCGATATTCCTGCTTGCTGTTCATCATGGGGCCTCAGGAACAACCAGACCTTCGGGATAAGGGCATTCCGATACAAAAACGACATCCGGCGAGCGTTTGTAAGGCGGCGTGCGCTGTCTTACATAGAGGTTTGGAAAATCACGATTATTCGTACCTATTCATTACGGTTCTTCTTTCTCGCAATTCTTTCGTTATTTTAGGCCAGCACTGGGTATCCGGGCTTGTTGAAAAATGTCTATTTATATGTGTAATATTAAGCCGAATATTTGTAGGTTTCAGACAACCCTACAGTTCAATATTTCGTGTGTTTTTTTCTAGTGGCCTATTATCATAAGTATTTTACATAACAAATCAATTGCATTGTCGTGCTTTATTCCGTTGTTGTTTTTTGTAATGACTTACTATTACTGTTCTTATTTAAGGAATCAGTGACTGCAAGTATTTTTACGGTTCTGGAACCAGCGATAACCGCGTACTTGAGAACCGCAGAAGGAAGGAAACCTGTGGCTTTTAACACAATACCAAAGAACATGCTATTTTTGGCATTCGGTATTTGTGAGCGAGTCTTCCTTGCAATTATTGTTTTTTACTTATTCAGCGATTTGTTACCACCATTTATTTGTTTGAGAAGCAGGTGGTAGTGAATTTTTTTACAGGGAAGCTATATATGGCTCGCTCGTCTGGCTTTTTTTGTCGTGATCCTTCAGCAGAATACCTTTTCTGGCGAACCCAACATTCCCGTTCAACTTCTGTAGTTCTAAATAAACGTAGACATCTTCGAAAGGAATCAAGGTATGATAGGGTTGCTGTGTCACTACGCCGAAATCGTAACGTGGCGGCAGATGACACGACCATGTGGTAATGTATTTACGCGAAGTGAAGAACTACAGTTGAAACTCGATTTTACGAAGGCAGAGTTTGCGAATTTTCAGAATTAACGAACAAATTCGGATTCCCCAAGCATTTGGCTGCGGCGGCACCGAGGGGCGACAGCCTGATCTTGGCATTTACAATTTTCCAGCTGCTGCGAACTTCCGACCAGCCGCGAACCAAACCGGTGCCGGATGCGCTGAAGCCTCCAGCCTGCCTGCCTGCCGCTGCCGCTGTGCTAAGTCTCTGCTTTTTCGCGTTTTTTTTAGACTGATGCTGCTCCAAATTTTGTCGCTGAGAACCTGACCAGACCAACTGCATCGCAACTGCATCAACGATAGCAGCGACACCGTGCGCTACTGTCGCTGCCATTGGACCAACGAGGGGCGGATGCTGACATTTGGCAGCGGGGGCATCGAGGGGCAGCAACCTGATCTTGGCATTTACAATTTTGCAGGTTGGTTCATTTTACTGGCAATGTCGTTTTGTTATCCACCTTTTCCTTGCCGCTGCTGCCAAACTTGTATCTGCCAAACTTTGTGCTGCTTTTTCGTTCGAGTATGTCGCGCTGCTGTGGGTCTGCCGCCATTTTTTTCTGGCGGGCCGGGCTTAGGATCATGCCCTGGTGTCACTGAGGAAACATACAACTCAAAACGTAAGAGTTTCCAGAAAGCATGCAAGTGCGACAAGTGCCAGGGTGTGACCGCGGAATCGGAAGGCGACACTGGCAAACTAACAACTTACAGTGAGTTGCTAGTTCGACTGCTAGCGGTGGAAAATAAGCTGGACGGGCTTCCTGTTATACCTGACAAGGTTATTGTACTTGAAGCGCCTGTGCGGCACATGTCAAATAAAGAGCTTCAGACGCGTTTGGCTGACCAAGAAAAAACAACAAAGGATTTGTCGGAGCGGTTTGACCAGCTTGAAAGAGCAGGCTCAGCTGCCGATATAGCTAGCTGAAACTGGGAGTACCTGAACTTGAGTGGCGTAGCCGCCGCTCCAGTCTTGAAGTACACGGCCTTGCAGAAACTCCGGAAGAGGATCTGTTGGTTAAGATAAATGAGCTGGCAACCAAGCTGCTCGTACCGTCGATACTGCGAAACGAGATAGCTGCCTTACATAGGTTCCCGTTAAAGCCAGACAAGATACCCGGTGTCATCATCCGTTTCGTAAGCCAGCAACTACGCGATTCTTGGTTGGCAGCTAGGCAAGCACTGAAGAAACAAAAAAGCGATGTGTAGATCTATGAGAATATGACTCGGTTCTCCCGTAAACTGCTAGCCGCAACAAAAGAATGGGCCAAACGTCAGGCTACGAGTATGCCTGGCATTCAAATGGTAAAGTGCGGTTGCGAAGGAAGAGTGGTGACCGGTCGGTGGTTATCTTTTGTGAAGCTGACCTTGACGGCCTGCCTTTCTGCTGTCGCACTTTCGACGACCTGTCGCACTTTCTGCTGTCTGTATAGGTTTTCTTCCTTTCATGTCTTCTGAGCTTGACTTTTCAGGAGGCATCACTGATCACAACTTACATTCAAAATTGTCGGTCTTCCACTTTAAACGCTCTCCGCTTGCAAAATAAAGTTGACGATGTTTCAGTGTTTTTGTCTGGTTTAAAGCACACTTTTGACCTTCTTTGCTTCACGGAAACGTGGTTTTCACATAATACATACGTACCGATTACTGGCTACGAATGCGTATCGTTAGGACGCACACGAAAGACCGGAGGAGGTGTCACTGTATACATACGCTCTGGGTTAAATTATACGGTTAAGTCAGATTTTAATCTTATTCTTGAAAGTTACGAATGCGTCAATATCAAATGTTGTAATATCCTGTTAGCAGTTATTTACCGCCCGCCTTCTGGTTCTGTAAGCGATTTTTTCCACTTCATTGAAACGATATTTGAAGAATGCATCTCTCGGAAATTACAAAATCTGTTGGTGGCCGACTTCAACATGAATGCCTCAGTTGAAACATACTGAACGAGAGTGCGAAGCTTGGCGAGTCGGTAGGAATCCATTAATAAAAACAGCTCGTCCCGTCCCGTCCTTTGCTCAGTTGAAAATTCAACATATTTTACTTTCCTCGAATTATTCCAGTTATTCACTTGGCAGCAGCGGGGCAGCGCCGCACAATCTCCTGACTTCCGCGCTTTTTGCAATCCCCGTGCAGATACGAGAGACGGAACGACATCACTCGGCCACCGCACGCGTGGACAAGCACGCTTCAACACGTGATCATTGACAATTCAGCGACACCCGCTTCACCGCATCGCCACCAGGGCTCATCGCTATAAAGCAAGGCCGCTGCGACGGGCCAACCACTTGGCAGCAGCGGGGCAGCGCCGTACAATCGCCTGACTTCCGCGCTTTTTGCAATCCCCGTGCAGGTTGGAATTGTTTCACTTCAAATTTTTTTTTTTGTTGTTGTTATGCTGTTTTGCTGCTGCCAGTAACAAGTGTGCTGTTGTTTCTTTGATTCTTTGAGCGGTGGTGTAGTAGAACTGTTGAAATGCCTATTAACGCTGAATTAGCCAAGGAAGTTGAAGTACTTCGCAAGGAACTAGGAGAAATGCATGAGAGCCTTAAACTTTTCAATGGGCTTTATGAGGAAGTAAAAAAGAACCAAGAGTTGCTGCAAAAGGAGAACAAAGAGCTCACGAAAAAAAAAATGAGCAGCTGACTCAACGCATGTCTGAGCTGGAACAACATTCGAGACAGAATAACATCGAAATAAAAGGCGTGCCTGTGACGCAGGCTGAGGACTGCCTTCGCCATACTGCAGCAGAATCGGTGACAAAGGTGAGTGCCGATAAGCGCTGCCGATATAGACGTGGTTCATCGTTTCGTCGGCCAAAAATAACGAGCAGCACATCATAGGCAAGGTTTTGCTCACGTACTAAGAAAGCGAAGTCGCCGGCAAAGCGAAGAAGGCTCGACTAACGGCTGGTGCTATCGGCTTTCAAAGCCATTCGGAACAGCCTGTGTACGTGAATGATCACCTGACACCGGAAAACAAACGCTTGTTCGCTCAAGCTTTGGCCAAAAAGAGCGAGATGAACTGGCAATTTCTTTGGGTTGAAAACTGCCGCATAAAGGCCAGAAAAGCGCAGGGCGATCGCATACACCCGCATCTTCGAAAGTCAGTGACCTGGCCATTTTCTCGTAAATCGTTTTAAGTTCCTAGCTTTCCATGCTAGATATGGATTATTACTCGGCTGACCAACTAAAGCTGCTCCTCCAGAGCACCTGTTTAACGCATAAGTCCGCTCATTCATTCAACATACGAAGCCCTTTCTAAGCATTATGACGAATTAGTTAATTTCCTAACCCTCGCGGAGAAAAACTTCTCTCTTATCTGCCTTTCCGAACTTGGCTATCACCTACTAATGACCAACTGTTCGGCTTAGCTGGTGATGTATCGGAATTTCCCATCGCCCAGACAGCCGTCATGGCGGATGTGCCATGTATATTTTCTAACTCACTGAGGTATCCTCGCCGCTATGACTTAAAATTTTCTACTGATAAGTGTGAATCTGTCTGGCTTGAGTTTGACCAGTCTTTCCTGCCAAATAGGCAAACGGTTGTTGGTTTCAATCTATCGCTCCCCCGCCTCACCTTATTCTGACTTCTGCAATGACTTGAAACAATTTTTAAACTGTCTTACGTACCAAAACAAAAACATAATTATTACTGGCGATGTTAACATAAACATAATAGACCTCACTGACAGTTCATGCTCGGAATATATTAACCTGCATTCTCGGTCATGGTTTGCAGTCGTTAATCAACTTGCCGACTCGTTCTTCCGGTCATGGCCTGGGCACTGTAATTGATCATATTCTCTCCAATGTTTCCTTCTCTCAGAGCGCTGGAGTCGTAGACTGTGACATAACAGATCATTGTGGCCGTTTTTATGTTAATTGAAAGCCCGATGGAAATTACGACGCCAAAAACTTTTCACAAGCAATCCTTTGATAAAAGTAAAATTTTGTCGATTAATCAGTGTGCTGACTGGAGTGATGTTTTAGTAACAATGATCCCAATGCTTCCTATAACAGCCTGTCTGAGAAAAATTAATTGATGCGATTACTGCGTGTACGACTTTAGCTGCTACGAAAAAGCATTTAATGTTCCTAGAAATCCCTGGTTAACCGACGGGCTTTTAACGATCCATACGCAAGCGATCTAACCTACGAAAGAAAGTTCGGCGCCAACCAGTTTAATATGCCTCTCTTGAATAGGTTCAAGCTTTATTCAAATAAGCTGACCATGCCTATTAAAAGTAGCCAAAGAAAAGTACTATCTCGACCAAATAAATAAAAATGGCAACAATAACCTATAAGAACTGGAAAGTCATAAAAGAATTCTAATCAGTCGCACCACACACCTGAAATAAAAGAGGTTAGTGATGGCACAAATGGTTTTTAGTAACCCTGCTGAAATAGCTAATGCTTTTAATGACCATTTCTGTAATTACAGTTCCACCACAACATCAAATTTTGCACCTTTCACTCGCTTGTCCCCCATTCATTCTACTTGCAGCCCACATCACCCGAGGAAATAGTGCAAGTGATCAAAGCCCTAAAAAGTTGTGGGGCTGGATTGGATGGTAATCCATGCTGCTAGGGTAAAACTTGTCGTCAACGAACTTTCCATTGTAATCGCCCACGTCATTAACAATATTTTTAGGTCTGGCGTTTTTCCGTCTGAACTTAAGAAAGGAAAAGTAGTACCCGTTCATAAGAAAGGTGATCGTGGTATGTTAAATAACTATCGCCCCATAACCATACTGCCCTTTTTAGCAAGTTAATAGAAAAACTTATTGTAACTAGGCTGTGGAAATATATCTCCAAATTTCAATTACTGACCCCCTGTCAGTTTGGTTTTCGGCCTAATTTTTCTTACTGAGGCTTGCTCTTATCGAGTTAACTGATTTCATGAAACAATCAATTGATTGCGGCCTATTTGCAGCAGCTATATTTGTCGACCTCACAAGGCATTTGATTCCATTACTCACGATATTCTTTTTTCCAAATTAGAATCATTGGTGTCTTGGGACCAACATTAGCCTTACTACACTCATATCTGGCTGACAGGCTTCAGGCTGTGGAATGCAGTGGCATACTTTCTGAATACAAGACAGTAAATATAGGCGTCCCCCCAGGGGTCCATTTTGGGGACCACTGTTGTTCTTGTTATTTATAAATGATCTCCCATCTTGTTTAAATTTTTCAAAATCATGCTTTACGCAGATGACACCACGGTTATTTGGCTTGATTCTGACCTCTTGAACCTAACTAAAAAATTAAACGACGATTTATTAAGGTTATCCGATTGGTGCCGAAACAATAGGTTAACTATAAACCCTAGCAAAACCAGTTTCATAATTTTTCACTCCCAGCATAAGCAAATTACCCCAATCCCGCATCTCTCCGCCTTGGCACGCATTTTATCTACCCTTAAGATTACACTAAATTCCTAGGAGTGGTCCTCGATAAACATTTAAAATTTCACTTGCACATCAAGTCACTTATTAGTAAAGTGGCGTTTGGTATTCATGTACTAATTAGAACTCGCGCATATTTTCCTCTGCCTGTTCTCCGTTCTCTTTACAACTGTTTTGTACACAGTCATTTAACATATTGTTTAGGTTCGTGGGGAAGCACCTATGATGTTCATCTATCACCGCTTGTTTCTTTGCAAAACCGAGCCATCCGAATCATTAATTACAGCCATCCGAGAGACAGTGCTCCGAATTTATATTCTGACCTTCGAATCCTACCCCTTCTGTTTGAATATAAAATAAAAATGTGCATTTTCCTCCTTCGCGCTAGAAATAATGAATCCATGCACACCTACATCGACCAGTCGTTACTTTTTAACGCCAACAACACCCGCTTTTCAGAACACAATAACCTAATTCTACCAAAAATTCGCTCTAACTACGGCAAACAAACTGCCGTATTCGCCGCCATTTCAATGTGGAATGAACTACCGACCCCCCTCAAATCAATTCACTCTCCCAATTTTTTCCGAAACCAATTAAAAGTTTTCTATTATCTACCTTGGCCTAATGTATCAACGTGTTTTTGTTGTAGCACCATTTTTTTTTTCGGTGTTTCTGTTTTTCCGTCGAATCGTTTTTACTGCAATTTTTGTGCATATGTTTGTATTGCTACAAATGAATGTATATATATGTGCGTATGTATGTATATACATATATGCATTGCTTTCTGCCTGTTTTTGCTCATTTTCGTTTGATGTGTTTTTTACTTGTTGCCAACTCTACGCTGTTCCGTTGTGCACTTTGTCACAGGAGGTCCCCCCGACAGTTTTTTTAACTACGGGACCTCCTCGGTATTACTCTTTGTACGCTCTTTTAAAACGTGAAAATAAATAAACTTCAAACAACGATATTGCTGCTGTAAAACTATTATTACCCCAACTAGGATAACAGAAAACGTTGAATATAATCTTGACCTATGCATTACAAGTTTCCCAGCAGTAGGTTGCGATCAGGCATTTTGCCGTGTGATCTCAGCGATCACTTGCCTATTTTCTGTGTTCTGCCTACTAGGTATCCCTCCACTTCAAAAACGATACTTTAACAAGGGAATTATCGGGAAAAAAATATCGAACATTTCAAGGATAGCCTTCTGTATCAAGACTGAAACCATAAATTCTGACAGCAATTACCTCAAATTCGCGGGGGCGGCGCCCCGAACGCAGAAGCGTCGGCCACGGCCGGGCTAGAGCGGCGGATGCCACCGCTGTAGCCCGGCCGTGCGTTGCCGCAATAAAACGGAAAGGAGTTTGTTTCGAAGGGTGAGACAGCGGAACCTGGCCATCCTGACGTGCTAGCTCGGGGCTACAGCATCGCGCAACAAGAGCGCAGACACCGAAACAATTCCGCATGTGAGCTTAGTGATTCCCATTTATGCCGAATAAAACTAGTTAATTTAGTAAGTTTGAGAATTGCGAGAGAGCTGAGGGAGCTTTTATAATGGCCATTTATCAGAACTTGTTGCTCCTTTCGCCTTTTGTAATACCTTTAAAACACAACCGAATTGGTATTCAGCAATTTACAAAACGGAGTCTCATTCGTGGCAAGCAGTGCGCAAAAGGTAACGTTCCTCTAGCGGACAGATGTCTGCATGTGGTCGCTACAGTTTGTTTTCCCGCCCTGTAAACCAATCCTTAACGTATCTTTGCAGTGGGACCACTTCATTCCGTCGCGTCAGGGTTACCCAGGAAGTACTGTCGAACAAGTTAATCAAGCCGTGCGAAGGAAGCGCGCAGGGGACGCAAAGCTCCGCCAAAACAGGTCCAAAAACCGTCGGTAAAGCAGACGACAATGCCTTACCGCCTACGCGCTTGCCGGTGAGCAGGCACCTCCGCGCAGGGAACACTGGGTGAATGAAACCCTCCGTGACTGAAAACCTCCCCCGTCCTCTACCCCGCGGCCGCCTCCACCACGTCACAGGTTATTGTTCCCTCACGCCGCTAAAGAACCGTTGGCTGGTAGATGAAGATAGCTTTGTCTTAAAAATCTTTCCCCGTATGTCGTGTTAGCTACAGAAGTGAGAAAAGTGTAGTAGTTATTAAAAACCATAAGGAAGAAGCAGCCAGAACCAGAAGAATAAAGCCAGAGGATCCCGCAAGTAAGCGATGCCACCAACGAAGTGGCAGACGCTTTAGCGAAGGCTAGAAGGAAGTGTTTGAAGGCGTGTCCGAGAAGCGGGGAATCATCGGCAATATCTGATGGGATCGATCTCACGGTCCACGTACTATAAGCCTATAAGGTTACGCGCAGCGGGGGAAAATATCCTGTTTATATTTGCAACAACTCTGGCAATACACGTATTTAAGTAAAACTCAGTGGACAGGTGACTAACAGAGCACTACATTACTTGAAAAATTGAAGACACATCTATCGCGGGGCGTGGATGTTTCAGAACACCCTGAAGCATTGACACGAGCGAACAGCGCGAGAATTAACACTGGTGCGACACAGGTGCAGCTTGTACCAGAGAGAAAACAATTTTTATACACCCAATACGTTTCCTGTTGTAAAGAAGAAACTCACCAAATGTTCAAGAATTAAGGAATCCAAACGATCTCAAAGAGGCTTCGACGGAATCTCGGCCAGGGTTGTCTAGAAGCTGCCCTCCGCCTGGTTCAGTTTTTCTGCAACCTGTCCGAAGTCTCTGTCACGTTGGCGTTATTCATGTCGATGCGGCGTTCCCTGTAAGTATGAATGAATTAAGAAAATCGCCCTTACACGACCACCGAAAAAATTCACTTACGGCCGCCTTGCACGCCACGGCCGCGCTGCGACTTTCACCTCTTCTTTCTCCTTCTCACTACGGATTATTTTAAACTTATGGCACATCCTTCAACCGATATGATCTTTCTAAACCAAAACGAATTCTTTGATAATTATTGACATAAGAAAACTAAACTCTCAAAACAAAAATAACGTCACGCAAATGTGATTTCACGCGCCCACTAATTTCATATGGCTTTGGTCACTACTCGAGAGACTTCCCGAAAAGACAGTGGCAATCCCGCTTTGTACAACGCATTCTTTTTTAAAGGAATTAAAAACCAGCCAACCTGGTCCCCATTGCATGCATCTCACAGGGAGTGAACCGGGCCCTCTCCATTAATGTACGGGCTACCAGCACTATCTTCTGGGCCGAGCAGTGAAAAGCCCTTGCATAGCGCAAGCCCGCCGTCAGACACTTCCGCGCGAGGGGCCCCAGTCGCAGAACCTTTGTCCGAAACCGGCAGCAGGCGCGCCCAGCTCCAAGCTTTCCAGGCGGCCATTGACATGCAGGGCGACTTCAGCTGAACCAAGGGGTACACCCGATTGTGGCCAGCCCACGTCCGCGGGATCATCGCCATATATACCTCGACTCCGAGGGCAAGGTCATAGTCCTGCCACTCCCTATCGAAAAATTTTGGTTTACGGGTCCTATTATACAGGATTACAAAACAGGATGCTGTTCAGGCGGCGACTTGTCCAGACTTGTCCAGACTTGGCCCGTTCAGGCGGGGACCTGTACAGATGAGACCACAATATAGTGTATGGAACTAGGCTAGTGTATAAAGTAGCCCAACAACATGGTGTATCATTAAACAGGTATGAGAAAGAACCTTAACATTGGGCACCTGCTTAGGCACTATTACGAAAGAAGGCCTTGCATTCACACTTGCATCTGGAGCCACAAAAGTGACGCGATTTCCGTCAATCTAGTCACCCAGCATCGCTCTTAGCGTATCGCTGACGTCCCTCTTGTTTAGTGGTATTGCCCAATTTTTGACGCAGCAACAATAGAAATCAGCGCCACTTTGTTACTTCTGCCGCAAGGGTGCAAGAGCCTTACACAATAAATTCACACGGTGACTGGCAGGAGGGAGGTAACTTCGCGCACCGGAAACCTGATTGGCCAGGCTAAATCCCCCATATTACACTGTTTTTAAAGACCAAGTAGCCCATTTCAAAGCTTGGCAGAGCCAGTGGGGTACATGTCGATGCGATGCATACCACCCTTGTTAATGTGTACTGCAGAACGAAGACCAAGTCTGAAGTTAAAAAAAACTGCATACCCTGGTTGCACCAAGCCGGGCAGTTCTATTCCCGCCGAATGATAAGTTTTCACCTACGCGCTTTCACGGCGTCTTGATTGTGAGGTTTAACGCGCCGACGCTACACAGGCGATGAGGCTCGCCATAGTGGAGGTCTCCGCATTAATTTTGATCGCCTGTGTGTCTTTAACGCGCGAGATTTACACGGGCGTTTTCGCGTTCCATCAGAAAAGCGGCCGCCACGGCCGCTATATTATATATATTAGTATACTATACTAGTACGTACACTTCATGTTCACGTCGGCAAAATGCATTTACTTCGCAGCGTTCACCGGCCTGAGCTACACTGTAGGGTACGGCATAAATACTACGGCCTCGCTGGCGTCGTGAAATCACCCTCTTAGCTAAGACGCACCATGCGGCCTCGTAACCCTCATTCACACAGCCGTTTTTCACCACGTCACCGTCTTCCGGCCGTGCGACGCTTTCTAGGGCGATTTCTCGACGAAAACGGTGCGACGGTGACGGAAAGCCGAGCTCCATGTTTCCGTTCCGTCAACGCGACGGTACCACGCTCCGTGGTAAACCAGGCAATCAGATAACAAATTTTTACGGGTAAATTTAGCGGAAAGTGAGAACAAGTAAAAATCTAAGCCATTTTCTTTACTTTTCCGATTAAGCACGCTAAATTCTAGGCTAAACTGAACAATAAGCACACGACCTGTACACTGACGGAGAGCTCCAGTACGAACGCTACTCCCTTTACGTCTCCGTCGCGGTTTCTTGATGTGACGGTGCCGTGACGGAGAAGGTGACGGCTAGTGTGAATGGGGGATTACACGTTTCGTGACACCGTGCCTACATTTCATGTCAACACTACTGCATAAGGCACGTTCGCAACGAGCTCACACAGTAAAAACTGTTGCAACCGCTCGTTCCAGTGGCTCCCTGGAATGAGGAGGCCTTAGCCTAAAGGTGTTTCTCTCTCTCTCTCTCTCTCTCTCTCTCTCTCTCTCTCTATTATTACTATTGGCCTCAAATGTTATTACTATTGGCCTCAAAACTTTGCTCAAGATGTTCGCGAATGACTGTATAGTTTGCAGGACTATAGAAAATGAACGTGATTCCGAATACCTGCAGCATGATTCTAATTTAATAACATCTGGTGTGCTAATTCAGAAAAGTCGTTGAACGTAAAAAGTGTGTTAACGTCACCTTTACAAGAAAATCTTCATTCCAATCGAATACGCATACCGTTAATTACACTGCTTAAAAAGCAGCCGGGGGAATATAAATAACTAGGAGTTTATTTAACGAGAGCTTAGACATTAAACAGGCACGTTCACAACCAAAAGTTACGGCTGCATGTGTTCTTGGCTTTCTGAGATAAAATTTCAGCGAACCTCCATCTACCTTAAAAGAACAGCCGTATTTTACTCATGTGCGCTCAATGTTGGAGTACGCATGTGTTTTCTGGGATCGCTACACCAAAGAGCTGATTGATACGCTCAAAAACATGCAGAATAGGGCAGTGCGATTCGTATTAGGTATTGGCACTGTCAAATTAGGATGAGGGGAAGTAAAAGTAAACTTATATGGTAAGACGGGATACATCAGAGACGAAACCTCAGGTTGAAATTTTTTCGTAATATATATCATTCGAAAACTGGAATAGAAGGGCAGAAGTATATCCAAGCGCCATTCTACATATCCCAAAGTTGGACCGCTAGCTTAAAGCAAATTATTAACTTTCCTTTAAAGGTGATGCCTTGCGCAATTCATTTTATCTTAGATCAATACGAGAGTGTAATTATCTTCCACGTATGATTGTATCAACTGTTTATAATGAAGATTTTCACCGCGCTTTGTGGAAATATTTTGTTATTTGGTGTCATTTTTGATGCTTAGTGGTATGTATCTCCCTGCTGTATTGCATGAAAAGGGAAGAATGTATCAAATAAATAAATAAATAAATAAATAAACTAGCGGAGCCGCAAGTTCACCTCCGACGGGTTGACAACCTTACGCAATCTTACTTGACCAAAAAATATTTATTGTTTCATTCATTGAAGTATGCAAGGTTTGCTGTATGAATACTACCATTGCTATGTTATTGGTTTTAAACGAATTATGAAACTGTAGTCTTACGCCTTTCCTTGCGTGAACACAGAGGGATACAACTGCAGCCACCTGAAGCAAGGCGTCATTCGCAACGCGTCTAGAATTTCTTTTACCGTAGTTGGACATTAAAGGAAAATTAAGTTCTTTTGGGGTATTAAGTGGTGTGCACGTAAAAAGATTGAAAATAAAAGCCCTCGTTCGTTCTCCCCTAGGATCAGCCCTGTGAAAGATCATCAGAAAAGTTGATCGAGTAGAAAATTTCTTTGCAAGAAAAATGGGCAAATACTGCACATACTTTTTGTGTGACGGAAATTATATTGAATGCTGCTCAGTTTTTGTGGAGTACCAAACGCTTCGTAAAGGCATTCGCACCGGCTTTATATACAACAAAACTGGTCAAGCAACTGTTGTAGAAATAGTTGATTTAGTCAGAGTATGAAATTGCTCAGGAAGATTGTCCTAAATGAAATTAGCGAAAAGCGGCACTTTCTTCTTTGTGAAATTCAACAGCCTCTTGCCCCCCCCCCCTTCTTCCCCGTTTATTGCAGATAAGCCGCCCCACAGAAGATATCAGGACATGGACAATACATTTATTCTAGCTCTACAAAGAACTGAATATTTTCTGTATTCGACAGTAAAAGAGGCACAGCAATTAAAGGAACGACGATATGTGAGCACTGATTAATAAATGAAAATTGGTGTCAACTGACCCTGATAATTAAGCACGGCTGCCCTGAAGGCTGGACTGCTGGTGGTTGCGCGCGGGCTCACTTTGATGTGGCTGCATTGGACCCAAATGCTGGGTTTGTGCTGCTGCACAGCGCGACTGAGTCATCTGCTTCCGCGACATGCAGTGACCGTCCTCAGTACAGTTAATGTACTGTGGCTGAATGCCAATGCCCGTACCACGGCCGTATTTCCGGCAGCTTTAGTCCGGCTGGAGTCCGACGATCGCATCTCAGCAGTCCTCCGGTGGCCGTACTTCGGCCGTGCACGGGTGGCTTCAGAATGGGCGGAGCCCTACGGCTGGATACTGGACGTATGAACGTAATCCGGTCGACTGGCCGACGGACACTGGCCGTTGGACAGCCATGGGAGTACGTCCGTATACGGCCAAAAGGCCCACATTTGGACACGGGCCGAAAATGGCTGCCGGAAAAAGGCCGAACAGAAAATCACCGGCCAAAGTACACCGGCTTGATTTAGGCCGAACAGTCCTGTGCTGCCTGGGCGCCCTCCTACGTGCCCACTAAAATGTACATGAAAAAGCATAGACCTTGGGGTGTCCTTCAGGCCTAAATAAAAAATATGTGCGAATCATTTCCTCCAAAACGAAACTTCATCTTTAGACTTCAATAGCCATCCTTTCACAGACATTTTCACACATAGGGACCATTAGCCCCAAATTAAATTGTATAGAAAATCAATTGGCTCGTCCCGTACTAGTTACCGCTTTCATAAAATGCGCTTATTATTAGTTAAATTTGGTAATTCATTTTCGCGAGATCTTTTACTGCGTAGAAATAAAACAGTAGCTCTTTACTGCCCCTAATAAATTATTGATTGTCTTTTGTAAAAGACCCGGCTTTCTTCCCGCTACGACACGAACTCTGCAAACTGGCACAGTGCCTCTGGGAATAGGTTCTATTTTGTGAATTCCCATATTTTCCTTCTGTTTTCGGTGCTGCATATGAAAAAAAGCGCATGTGCATTCGTATAAAAATATTTCAATACCTAAAAAATCCTATGCAACTTTTGGGACTCGAACGCACACCGCTGCCGGAGTACGCATGCGATTAAACGCTCCAGGCTACTCGACCAACACGGAAGCAGACGGAAAGGTGCAGTTTCAGCTCTAATTAATCAAGTCGGACGTAACGCAACAAGCTACCTGTTTTGTTAATTTACGCCACGTGCTGTAACGCAAAGAACTGCAATAAGGTTGTGTACATTAATACGGCGTGTCTGTACTTTGGTTCCGCTAACCCTAACTTTCTTTTACCGTGGAATACGTGCGACGTCACTTGAATTTATATTTTCAGGTTACGTCGGATGTAACTCAAAACATTGGGTGAAAAACACAGTGGCACGAAACTGCAATTTTAGAAATCGCCGGCCTCGCTCCGAGTCACCCGAGTCGAACTGGGTACGTTATTCCGGGAAGGGACAAAATCGGAAAAGATGAAAGGTGAAAGGCGTTTTTCGCCGGGTTGAAATGGGAGGAAACAAACGAGAAGTCGAAATGGGAATGGGTTCAAACGGGAACAGGCGAATAGCGAAAGGGGGAAACGGGAAGGTCCTTTTGCGCCGGATTGAAACGGGAAGGAATGCACGGAAAGGTTAAAATGGGAGTGAGTTCAAACAGGAACCTCCCGTACGTTCCCCTCGCACCGCGACAGACTCCTACGTCAGGCACGTCACAAGAATGTAGCCTTATTACACCCGTAGAACTTCATCTTGCTCTTTATTCGTGGTCCTTCACCCATGACAATATTACGAGATAGGTGTCGGGTGTTCGCTCCAACGGGGAACATATGCCATTGCCTAGTTGGTGTGGAGGTATCTGGTGTCAAACACCCTGCCCCCTCTGTGCTCGTGCGCTAGTAGCAAAGACACGTGTGCAGCAGTAATAATCATCGCAGTGTAACTTTCCTATAACAGTACAGTCAAATGTGGGTGGAACACCCGCTTTTGTATTTGATACATGGAAGAGCGTCCTCTCGAAGTAATTCAGGATTTGCGTCATGTCGAAGAAAATTGACGTAGGAAGCTCCACACGCACCGTATTCCCATAAACGCGCGTGGCTACTTCTGTGATTAGCGAGCTCAGACTACTCCTGTAAGTGTCCATTATGTCCCTTACACATTTTCCAAGTTAAAGATGGCAACGCATTCACTGCGTGACCTTCAGTTAGCTAGAGCCAAGCAATGGCCGTGGCATTAGCGATGCGTGCTCAACTCACATGGTGTAGGTAGCGAGGTTTGAATATCTGACCTGAAGTACTCGAATGTTTGTTTGTTGAATTCGACTCTCTTTGCTCCGCCCGCAATTTTCAAACCGTGGGCGGCCATGCCTACGCAGAATTGTTGCGTTATAAGGCCTCGATTGTTTCGGTCCTAAAGTCATATTGTGCTTATTTGCCTTCATCCCACATATTTCCAAACGCTTCGCTGCACAGAGCTCCCACATGACATGTTTGTTCACGTGATGCTGAACGGTAATTAAATGTCGACGTTGTCTGCGCTCCAAACCTAAAGCGACCTGAAATATACCAAATTCCGATTATTAACAAAAACAACGCGTATATTTGTGTTTAGAAAAAAATATAACATTAGACAAAAAGGTAAGATATAAAAATAAAAACTGAGACACACCTGGAGGGTCTCGAACCCAAGCCGTTAGCGCAGAACAGTACTCTAAATCGAGGCCACAGAGCCCGACGGTAGACTGCTCTTAGCGGGCGCTCATAAGAATAGCCCGCGCAGTGACATTTCACTTGTCACGTGGGTGTTCTGTGCAGCGAAGCGTTTTGAAAAACGCATCCCCAACGTCAGCCCTAGGTAGTGTGCACACGCGAGAGTTGCAGTGGGGATTCTAGAAAAGTGATGCGCACCTCCTTTGTAGCGCACCTTCGCAGTGTGGAATTCGCCAACCAAAGAATCCATCACGAGAAAGTTGGCGTTCAACCATCGCCGTCGTTAGACGGAGGGGTGCATGATTTGTCTTTCCATTTCGAGTGGGGCTCCGACTACGTCTTTAAAAAATTTTGGGATGTGTGGACTGTGGTCGGGCTGAAAGTGCTGGTTTTGTCTCTTCGGCAAGGGCCTTTTTGAGTTCTTGATTCTCCTTCCTAAGTTGTTGGAGTAAATTGCACAAAGAAGCAATCTGGCAAGAATTTCTGCGCTGACTGACGATGATTCTTGATGTAGCTTCGAGGCTACGGGGAGCTCTCTATCAGAGGCCGTAGTGCTGCTGGACTGTGCCACTGTGTTAAGCCATGAAACACCAAGGGCTGCGTCGTTACCTGGTGTGTTCGAAGGAGTTGGGATACGGCTTGGACATTTCGGGCTGACTGCTATGTGAACGACGTCTTTGCATGCAGCGCAGAAAACGGTGGGGGCACATTCCTGGTCTCAATCATGATCCCTGCCAAATGTGCGGCATACACTAGGGTGGGGGCAGTGTTTCGCCATGTGCGCGATCTGGTGGCAATTATAGCATACCATACGCTTCGGGGACTAAGCAGGTACCTTGACAATTGCAATAGTACTTCACAATTTTAGGGATGGTTGGAGAGTCAAAACTGACGTCAGCGCTGTTGGTCTTGCCACTTCTTTGTGCGGTAAGCACCTTAGCTTGCTCACAACGAAGGCACCTCAAGGTGTCCTCATTAGACTCATTCGGTTCGACTTTGATGACTCCAAGTGTCATGTTCGGGTGATACGATTGCTTGACCTCGATGGGGATTGTGATGATTTTGCCATTCCACACGCACTCCTCAAGCCCTCCTACTTCTCCGACGAAAGAAACGTAAAAGACAACGTTACCAACAGGTTACACCCCCTGCAGGTATCTTGCCAACATTGTCTCCTGCAGCAGATCCGAGGAAGTATTTATCAACAATATTTGCGCAGATGCCGCCTACACTACTCACATTACCCAGAAATGAACAAAATGCCCCAACACACACCAAAGATGCCCTTAGCTGCAACACTAACACCAAATCAGATCTCCACCACCTAGTGTGGACAAGCTTACACTTTGCCAAACATCGCCCAGAGAGTTTAACATTAATCCCGATACCCTACCACATGCAGCACATACTGGATTAGACGCATCTTTATTAGTAACAATTGCTGATTTCGCAGTTAAGAGTGGTCTGGCGCAAGTAGTCTAACTGGGGCTGAGCTCGGGGTAGACTTTCAGGCCCCCATAAAAAGAATCTTCTCTTTGAATACGGACCTTGATTAGTAATCCCCTCACTTCCATCCCTCTCCCCACCGTACGGCACCTGCCCGCCTTGCTACAATAAAAGATTCAATCAATCAATCATTTGGAGTGGAGATTTTCTGTTTGCGTTGGACTTCTTACGGCCGGGTTAAACAGCTCCACTGTTAAATAAAAGCACGAACGTTAGTACAGGCCCCATCGAGACACCCACACGAAGGTCGCGAATACTTTACGCACAGCCTAAACCTCAGCTCGCACTGTGGAGCACCTGATGCACGTAATTACGATTTGCGACAAGGTAGTCATTGCATACCTGCGCACAGGCAAAACCGGACGTTCTCACCCCATCCATGCATGCCAGCGAAAGTGGAGGCGACCAGTGCAGCCCAGTGCTCTGTATTTGGTGCAAAGGCAGGACAAAGCGGTCGAGCGGTGCAGCGTTCCAACGAATACCAGCACATCAGGAGGATCTCTTCGCCGTTAACAAATTCTCAGTTTTCTCCATAACCACGACCGCTCCAGACGCGTGATAAATCTCCTTTGTAAAATGTAATGTCTTCTTCAACACTACATTTGAAAGCACAGAAATGGGCAACGTCGTCACTTTAGCATTAGCACATTTGCGCTTAAACAATATTGAAACATCACAGGCTATAAAACTTGCTGGCCATGAAAATACTATAGTAACTAGCGGGACAACTAGTGCCCCTGCGGGAATTAGTAGGGTGGTTTTACTGCAAAAGATATCACGAACCCGCTATCCCTCGGCATTAGTGATGGGTTTTGCGTATTTTTGCTGTCATTAACACGTCTGATATAATCAGCTTCATGGTGCGTTCATTCCTAACTGGACGGATCGCGTTTTATTTGAAATTGGCAAATATTACAGCCCCCACGCTGGTATTTGGCTGTTCACGAAATTACTAATATGCGGTCACTGCAACTGAAATATATCATACATTTCGTTCCTGCAAAGAACGCCACGCAGCCCACGATATTGCGGTTGTGTTCAAGGGCCAAAATGATTGAGTGCGCCAGTAAACAAGAAAAACAAAACAAAACGACTATAACCATCGGAATTCATCCTAGCGCATAGAGATCACCTTCGTCGTCGATCATTTTCAGACAATAAAAGTGACTCACCTAGCAACAGCTGTCACAGATAATAGAAAACAGTTGGAAGCACCCTTGGAGCGACAATGGGGCTATCAAGGCATATAAACTTGACTAAAGTCAAGTTTTTCGCACCTCTGCGTGGAAGATCTTCAATTCGTTTTGTAGGTAGATCCATGCAATTTAGAAGAACAGTTGTTATTTTTTTATAAACACCAAGTCGAGTATCGATTGCGTGTTATCCTCAACACGTTTAGGCGTCGTGACTACTTGTTTTATGTTCGGAAGGAAAAGAGTGTCAAGAAGAATTTGCGGGCTCGCAGTCTCCTGTGACGCGAATACAGGTACTGTATTCCAGTCTATTGTGGGAAGGTTGAAATCCCCTGCTAGAATAAATTTTTGCCCGCTCCCTCAGCATGCGCTCGAGATGGCCAGAGGGAAATTCCATATACTACAAAGGGATTTTCGGGGGCCTGTACACGACACCAAACAAAAAGAAATACTTCGGTAGTTAAGCTGACAAAAGACGCTTTCATGGTTTGGTATTTATGCCTGTAAAACGCAATTATTGTCATTTTTCAGCATCAGAGCGGACACCTCCTCCAGGTGCTTCCCTATCCCGCCTAGTTATTTTGTGAGGGGAGAACTAGTCCGGAATCACTGATGTGGTAATTGAGCCACGTTTCTGCAATAGCCAAAATGTGTGAATAGTAAAGAACTAGCGTTTCCTCCAGTTTGGACGCTGTATTGGCAAGAGCTCGTGCGTTCTTTAGGGAAACCCGCAGTTCATTTTTGCAGGTTTAGTAGCTAGAGTTGTCTTGTCCTGAGATGTACCTGCACCCAAACTAGACGTTATCTTCGGGTTATTTTCGTGGACGCACCTCGGCTGCAACAGATTTTCATGCCACACGTATACATTGTCGCCTGCTCGCAGTCTGATTGCTTGATTGTTGGTTTTAACGCACCGTCGCTTCACAGGCCATGAGGCGCGCCGCAGTGGAGGGCTCCGGATTAATTTTGACCACCTGGGGATCTTTACCGTGCCCCGAAATATCGAGCACACGGGCGTTTTTGCTTTTGGCCTCCATCAGAAAAGCTGCCGCCACGGCCGGAAATCGAACCAGCGTCCTAGTGCTCTGCAGCAGAACGCCTTAGCCACTGAGCCGCCGCGGCGGGTTACTCGCTCGCAGTCTGTCATAATCAAGGACCACCTTGTGACCTTGCTCTTTTACCTGTTTTCCATATTGCCACAACTTGGACGTTTCGTTAATGCACATTTTGAGAAGTCGTGACTGATAGAAATGTTTGTGACCTTTAGTTTAGAACGATTCTTTAGAATCTGCGTTTTTTTTTCGTTATAGTCAAAAATATTTGACAAAACTGGAGTAGGTTTTCTGGCAGATTTCTTACAAATCTTGTGAATTCTTTCTATCATAATAGCGGTTACGTTCAATTTATGTTGAGACACTCCGTGAAAAATTCTTTGTTTTAAAGATCCAGTGTTTTCACCACCCATTTCAGAGATGCCAAAAATTATAAGAGTACATCAACCGCTTCTGTCTTCCAAGTCAATCAGTTTTGTTGGTTGTTCAACAACAACCTTCTTGAGGGAAGAAGGTTGTTGCTGAACAACCTTCTGCCTTGTTTCTTGCCTCTTTAAAGCTCGCAGCCTTTCAGAGACTGTATCCGTATTCTCAATTTACAACCGAAAGGGGGTTCATTAAAGGCTGAAGTGTTGGCTTTTTTCTGCAATCTTCAGTTAAAATACTTGCTACAACACAAAGCATGGATCAAGCGGAAGGAACTTGTTGGAACAGTGGAGAAGTGTTGGCTCCTGGAGCTTTCTGCTTTAAAGCAGTTTAATTGCTGTAAAAAAGAGGCCAAAGACTGAGTAAATGGGAGATGTTGTCGGCCAAACATATTCCCTCACTTGTGCCAAATGCGTTGATTGTCTTATTAGAGAATGCGTGAAACCGGAAAACTTTGCGACGATGCCCTATGTTTACAATGCTCACATGTCTCAAGCTGCAGGTGGTCTGTGCTTTGTTTATTTTCAGCCTTCCCTTTTGAGGACTGCTATCTCAAAGTCAGAACGGTAAAATCATCGGCTAGACCTGCGCAGCAAGTCATTTGACAGCTTGACGAGGAAGGTAGTCAGGGTTGGCAAATCGAAGCTGCGATAATCTAAATATGGTTAGGGCAGTATTTGAATGGACTAGACCATCAAGGATGTTATGATGCTTGATATTTTGGTCTAAAAACCAGAGGCTGGCCTTAAAAGATGAGGAAAACTGTGCGAAAGTTGAGCAAAGGAAGTATTTTCTATACGGTGAACATCCTAAGCAGACGATGTTGTGTGAGCATGTGTAGGCATTTCTAGGCAAAGAGTTAACCTAGGGCTAATTTACGAACTCAACTATATAATGCTCGTAGTAATATTCATATTTTTCTGAAGATATTGTTTATTTATGTACTAATTTATACGTAGGAGTTCAGATCTGTGCTTTGCATATCTTGTTTTGCAGTTCAGTGGACAAGTACTTATTTTCCTTTGATGGAACCAATTAAATGGGTAGCTTTTTAAAATTGGATTCGGGGTGTATGGAGCTGCAATAAACTTGAAATTTCATTTTCAAACAATTAGCATGATCTCGCACCAATGGTATTATAAGTAGGGGTGTGCGAATATTAATTTTTTCGAATACAAATCGAATCCGAATATCTAGCTAAGAATATCAAATCGAATATGGAATAATTAAGGGGGCGCGTGGCTTTCAAAATCAACTTTTTTTATTTCTTTGTAGATTTTGATGACATTTACCGCAGCAACTGGAAATGCTTCTGTGATAGCACCATAAAAATTACAAAGTAATATTTTGAAAACTCTTTTTATTTATAAAATTTTCTTTCTGTTCACCTTGTACCGAGCTTCAGCTGCCTATAAAACATGATAGAGAACTTGTTCGAAGTGCTTTTGATTTTCAAATAAATGGACGGGGTCATGACAGTCAGATTTTTTATTCAAACACATTTTGTTATGGTTCTCGGCGTTTCAGAGGTGAATGCACAAAAGGCAAATACACTATGATCGACTGTTGGGATAAAAAATTTAAAAAGTCAACCTGAAAACCACGAGTGTCGTGACCTGAACTTTTCATCAAGGAATGTAACGCCAAAAAAGGAATCAAATATATACCTAGCGATCACGAAGAAAACACTGGAACAAGAGACGTAGGCGGCAAAAAAGCTGTTTTCAGAAAACGGCTTCCGAAGTGGCAACATAGATTTCATTCATCAAAAGTCGCTGTCCTTTTCAACACGGGGCTTCCGGGATGCCTTTCCTTGAAATTGGAGTGTCTTTTGCAGCGTTTTTCTTCCCATAAAACATTATTTTCAGCTCCTCTGTGAAGTGTACATAGGCCAGTTTGCGGACCAAACGGGGGGAGATAGCTTTCAATGGAAAGTGCGTTAGCTGGTTGCCTGATTGCACTGGACAACTTCCTTCTGCAGTGTTGTTATAATGGCAACAAGTGAATCACACTTTTTTTACCTAAATTTAAAAACTGAGTTTTGACTTCTTTTGTGCTTTAATTATAACCTTTCCTGGATCAGCAACTTCGTACTCGTACGCGAAGGTGTTGATTGCCAAAAGTTTACATACTGCAACGATACAAACGAGCTACTTTGCGGCTTGGTATAATATTCTGCGTAACCCCAACTTCAATGCATGCACATCTTTTAGTACTCTTCACATCCAGCGCATCCCGTATTCCTCGAAGCACAACCAATATGCACTAAACTATAGATGTATGCATTGGTCATAATATTTTCCCTAAAACATTTAATTTGTTAAGTGCTACAACTGTAGGGTACATTTGTAACGCATTGGTATTATTAATTTCTCTTCAAAAATAAATTTGTCAAATGCTATGAAAGTAAGGTACATTTCTAATGCCGCAACCACGTTTTTATTATCAACTCAGACCTGTTTTCATGTTTACTCGAAGTGCACGGGAAACGTTGCGGAAGAAAGCGATGCGGCTCGCCCGCATTGCGGCGGTCGTATACCGCAACATGTCATACTTTGGTTATCCCTGAAATGGCCCTTCAGCTCGCTTTTAAGATTAAATCTAATGTAACAGGAATTAATTACAACTACTGGCGTTCAATCATACCCGGTTGTGCGCAAGCCGTTTTAGCGTGTAAGCATCGCAAATCACACGAAAAGTTCACTTCGCGAATCGCTGTCACAAGCGCACAAACCGCATTCCACCCTCCGGGATAAAGTCACGCGCACCATGAAGCGTTCCATGACTTCTACCTTTCGAGCCACGCAACTTCCCGTAATCTCTTGTAATCTGAGGCATGCCTATCGCGATAATGTGCGCGGTAAATATCACAGCAGAGAAAATAACTGCAAGGAAACTTGGCCGAGTGAAGCCGCAAAAATGAACTCTGAAATGCGCGCTACATATTTCAGGCCGCCGCCATCTTGCATTGCCGCGGCGACGCCCAATCAGGAGGACCGTTTCAGCGCCCGCCGACCGGAAGGCCATTCGCGCTTCAGAATATATTTCTGGCTTCGTTTGTGCGTCTTTCTTTTTCTGACGTTCGTGCGTCTGTGCATGAACGAAGATAAAAGAGATGGCCGGGCCAGAAAGAGGATCGCTTGGCCGATCCAACGGTACCAAAATGGCCACGCCCGGTGGCACCGTTACGGAGATACAGCGCTTCGAAAATTGCCGTTTTTTCGCACTTTTGTGCTGACATTTTGTCACGGCGGCTAGCAAAAGTATTTTTATGCCACTTCGCGATACTTTTCGGAGGGAAAACTGTGGCAATGCAACACACAGAACACATCGAAACCGAATGTGTTTCTTTAAAAAGAAATTATGTTTTGGTCATATTTTCCGAAGTTTAAAGCCGCGTCCCCCCCAATAAACTAATCAATCTAAATATTTAAAAATTACCGATTATTCGAACCCTTTCGAATATTCGAAATGTGTCTAATACATAGTTTTTGAAGCGAATACGAATATAACATATTTATATTCAAGAAATATTCGAATTTTTCGAATATTCGGACACTCCTAATTATAAGGCATACTTCGCGGAAACAAGCTCCCACCATGTACTTCAAAAATTCCCGGTTTAAATTTTCGTGATGTTCGTTTTCCGTTTTATGATTACTTCGTTCTTTCAGCATCACATCTTGCATGGATGGCGCTAACCAAATTCTAACAAGTTAACTTGATAAAAAAAAATTTTTTTATTGTACCCCACTTTGGGCAGTAGACGAAACATACAAAATTGCTTTATTCAGGAGATAATTTCTAGTCCACAACTCCCCACAATTTTTTGTTTGGAACGAAATGTTCATTGCAGTGGAATATGGAGGATATTTTTAGTCTGCTTGCTCCTTCATAGGCTAATGCTGTACTAAGAGCTCTCAGAGTACGAAATGGAGCAGACTGGCAGTCGCTGTGTTTGTGTACGGATGCACTGGGAGATCTGGCCGTCTCCCTGGCCCTGACAGTGAACATACAGGCTTCCCGGGAAGCTGTCTGTGAACATGTTCACCGGATTCGCAGGAACACTCTTCAGTGCTACGTGGACCCGGTGAATTGAAGACCGCAACTTGGACCTGGATTTACGTCCTGTGAACAATAAGGTTTCTTCTCTTGTTCTCCCAGCAAGTAGAAATATGGCTTTTAAACCTAGCAGATCATTCCACCAGAGTCCACTTAAGCAAAGTTTTCAATGTTACTATAAAAAGAATGCAATGCCCTTGTTTCCCGAAATTTCTTCTAATTTTGACACCACACAACCGGCACTTTTACATCGCTTTCGTGACGTCACCTGGAGAGCTAGCGAGAGCAAAAAAGTCTTCGGGGAGTCGTTATAATAATAATAATAAAGAAGAAGAAGAAGAAGAAGAAGAAGAAGAAAAAGAAGACTTTTATTCGTAATCTTTCGTCACCTCCCAAACAAACACATACGCACAAGGAATAATCATGAACCGCATTAACGTCACGCAATTTCCGCATCTCTGCGCTTACTGCGACATACCCGACACCTTGCCGCTTATGATCCTGGAGTGCCCTTGCGAATACCGCCACCCAGACCATCCTGTGGATAGCCCAGCCTCTTCAACAACCCTGTCTGCGGCACGCGTGCATATGAAAGCGTGCATACAACCAGCCAACATGACATTGCTGAAAAATGGGAGGCACGGCTCGTCTACGAGGATCCGGAGAACCAGAAGTGTCTGGTGAACCGGGCGAAGACGGCATCCACCGCCAGAGATTTCCCGCAATGAGAAGACCTATCCCCTCGGACTGGCAAGGACGAAGGCCTAGCTAGTCTTCTCAGACATTAAACGGTTATTTCTCTTTCTCTCTCGTACTCAGGGTGCATACAGCCAGGCGTACAGAGCCGTGAAAGGCCAACTGCCCATACCAATGAGGCTTGCTTACCCAACCTGGGAACTGCAGTAACAGCACAAAGTGCACACGAGAGGAGAGCATGGAGGGAGAGGAAAAGAAAGGAGAAAGCAGAAAAACAGATGGGGGGTAAAAGGTGGAGGGAAAAAGGGGGTGGAAGGACATAGCGGTAAACAAGACAGAACGAAGATCCAGGTGGGTTATGTGACTACTGCAGGCGCTGAGCGGCCTTCGTAATTGGTCCTATGTTATTTTCGGGAGGGCATATGTCAGGTTTAGGTCTGCTAGAAGCCGTCGCCACAGCGCAACTGCAAGGGGAGCCAAGAGGAACCGTGTTTCTCAAATCGGGTCAGAGGGGATTTGGACCCTCACCCATCTCTTAGTGCGGTGGCTGAGGCGTGGTGCACCTACTAGTGCCTGGTGGGGGGGACCAGGCACTAACAAGGTAGCAGTCCTTGAATGTGTATAAGACAGGCGCTGGGATTTTGGCATGCTCCGAGAGAAGTGTGTTTACGCAGCATGGCGTTGCACACTGCAAGGGCGGGCTTCAAAGGAAGCATAGGGCCACCAGATGGCAGGTACGTATACTACAGGACCGGTTAAATACTAGGGTGGTGTACAGCTGTCGAAACTCTGTTGGTGGCATACCAACGGTGCTGCATATGACACGCCCAAGCATTCGGCAATGGCGATGGTGCGGTGGACATGTGCAGTAAAGGATAGGCGAAAATCCAGTTCGACTACACGCCTAGTTGCTTATATCACCTGCCTGAGTTCACGGCCTCCGAGAGTGACCACAGGTGCTTCGCGAGGGTGACGCAGTCCAGTCAATGTCATAGCGCATGATGTGGCCGTGTTTACAGGTAGATGGTGTTGTGCAGTACAGCGGTGACACATGTCAAGGTCAGCCTGAACGGAGGTGTAGTCAGCAGGCCGGTGGATGGGCTGGAGTAGCGTAATGTCATCAGCTTAAAGAAATGGGATGTAGTTAAGATTGCGAGTAACACTCAATATAAAAGGTAAAAAGTTTTGGTCCGAGTACGCCTCCTTGAGGGACATCTGCGAGGACTGCGTGCCGGAACAGGTTGCACCAGGTAGATGACGCGTTGGGTTCGGCTGCTGATGAACGAAGAAATTCATGAGTCTAAGGCGCCTGAGATGCCCTTCATTTCGATGCAACTCAGCAGGGCGGGGTGTGGTAGGCGGTCAAAAAAGCCCGAGCTGAATGAGCTCACGTGAGGTACGGTGATCGAGATGAGCACTCTTTGTGTGCACCAGGGCGCCAAGCGCAGTCTCACAACTGCGATTGCAGTGGAAGCTATGCTCAGCCGGGGACTAAAGGTCATGCTCCTCAACGTTTGCCTGGATTTTCACATTTACGACATGAACAACACAGTTCCTGCCACTCAAAGTAACTGTCCGCCTATAAGATGTCCCATGCTGCAAACACCCCCCTCCCTCCTCCTACTCCCACTTCCCCCACTTGACGTAGAATCTTTCTACCACAATAAAAGCTACCTTCTCGTCCTCCTCCTCCTCCTCATCCTCCTTTTTTGTATTGTTTCCTCGCTTCATAGCGAGGAAACACGCACAGAGGTTGCTCCGAAAACCGGCTCGATGCACAGTGCCTCACGACGGTGCGCGCCGGCACAGAGCTTTGATCGAGGACAAAGTGGGTGGTTCTACCCAAGCGCCATCTCTTAAGGTAAGAAAGCAACTCATAAAAACATTCACAAGTGGCAATGAACCAGCGTAACATGACACAGCGCTACTAGAAGGATATTTGTTGGATGCCAATGATTATACCCCTCTCCGTCATCTCCGTCATAATGCGAGTGCCTGTTTTTTTTTCGCCCGTCCGCTACAGCATGTTGGTCTTCACGGTCTAGGCACTCGAGTGACTGTTCATGAGAATTCAATCGAACGAAACGAATGCAAACCTTTAACTGGCTGGAAATGCATGCAGCCTTCTTTGCAGTACGCGAAGTTCGTGTCCTCATTTACAATCTCTCGCTGTTGTTACCGCCCGTTCGGAGCCTGTAACATCGTTGCCCGATGAACTCGCAAGCAATTCAGCCTTTTCAGCAACACTATACAGCTCCCTTCGCCTTCAAACGAGTGCGTCGATGCGGGGCGTAGGGAGCCGCTTCCCCGGCGTCGTTCGGGTGTATCTCGGGATTGCACCCGGGCGCCCCGTCGGGTCTCTCTGTGCGCGGTGGGGACACCACAAAGAATTGCCCCGCGAAGGTGCGGCCCGGTTTATCGAGAACAGATGGTACCTCCCGGTGCAGTTTAATCGGGGATAAAAAAGGCGCACCGGGCGGTGGCGCCCCGGTGTGGTGCCGGTTCGGGTTATCGAAGCTGCTATACTGGGGAACAAAGCTTAAGAAACAGCAATAGCTCATATACGGTATCACTCCGCCTAAGCGCCAGACCCGGATGTGAACGGGCGCGCGCGTTTTGCACAGAGATGCTATGAATGCGTGATATCGTCTGCCTTTCCTCGCGTAGTTTGTCTGCCGTCACCGCAGTACTTTATAAGCATATTAAGCACAGAAAATTACCGAAACGGCTCGTGCCATGTTCAAAATATTCCCAGCAACGCACTACTCGCAGTGCGCGGAGTAACATCCGGCTGCGGTGATGAGAAAAAAATTCTTAAGTTGTAACTATAGTGAACTGGAATACTTGGTATTCTAGTACACTGTAGTTGTAACCGAATATATAAGTTTTGTTGTATAATATTTGGCGCCTCTAGTGGCACTGCTGCCAACTCTCGACAAGCGGGGGAATGTAGACAGAAAAGATACTGACTCAGCAGCCAAAATTATTATACGAGGCTCTCATGTATGCGATGTCTCATCCGAAAACTTTACGAGGATGGCCCTGCAGACAATTTGCGATTAGGGCATCGAAGATAACCCCACTAAAACTGAACCGAAACTGAAAATTGCAAGTTAAAAACAAAGCCGTTATGTAACACAAGCATGTAAAAGGGTTTAATTCCAAGCAATTTATTCTTTTTTTCTTGTATTACGTTTTCTCTCTTGTAAGTTTCGTTGTAAAAAATTTGGCGCCTCTAGCGGCACTGCTGCCAACTCTCGACAAGCGGGGGTATGCAGACATAAAAGGTACAGCAGCCAAAATTGATATAAGAGGTTCTCGTGTATTCGACTTCTAGTCCGAAAACTGTACTAGGACGGCCCGGCAAACAATCTGGGATTAAGGCATCTAAGATGCCCCTGGTCAAACTGAACTGAAAGAGAATATGGAAAGCCAAAAACAAGGCCCTCAAGCATACGAAAAGTTTTAATTCAAAGTAATTTATTCCTTCTTTTTGTATTGATTTTCCTCGCCTGTAATTTTTGATGTAAGGGAATTGGCGCTTGTAGCGGCACTACTGCCAACTGTGAGAAAGCGAGGAATGCAGACAAAAGGCGTACTGATTGAGCAGCCAGAATTAAAGGGACACTGAAGTGAATTTGTCAAGCTCCCGTTTTTGCTTGGACTGCGTAGACTGGCTCAAATTAGCACACTTTTCATCGTTTATCCGGTTGACAAATCGGTAATTATTTTACAAAGCGCGAAAGAAGAAAAACTACCATGCGCGGTTTGCGGCGGCCGCACCAACTAAAGCTGTGACGTTAGGAGGAGCGGGCACCGTGATTGGACGATGCCCAAGGTGAGCAACCAAACAAGTTTCGGTTTCCGTTTCGGTTCTGTAAAACACAACTGGTGGCGTTGTTGGATGGGCATTCTCAATAACTCAGTATCATCGTACCGCGCTTCTGCCATGTTTGTCAGCTGTGAAAATGCATAAAGATAAGCTCCCAAGGACGGCTTGGAATCGTAGCATTCACTAGTCGAGGCCTACGCAGTGAATGGACGCCCTCCGCGTACCCGAGGACGCCCAAATGTCATGCGCTTTTCCCCCATATTTGGAGCTTGCCTCACTCATGCCTGTACCGTAAAAAGCGTGTTCGCACCAGGCCAAGGGTCTATTCATTCTGGCCTGTGCCCACTGCCTGTTCTTATGGCAACAGCACGCCAACGAGAACTCGCTAGCGCGCCAGTGCCAGCCTGCGCGCGTTCTGTGAACTAGTTCGTGGAGCCATGAACGTTGCGGCCCAGAAAAAAGGTGAACTCAATGTAGAAAACATCGCCAAAAAACGAAAAAGTTAACTTACAAAAAAAAAGCACGTACCCGCGGGGACTCGAACTCGTGACTTGCAAAACACTTGCTACAACACACCTAGCGCCCCAGACAACTAGGCCACGAGACCGGCTCAGCCGAACCTGGTAATATAAGGTATATATTGTACAACATGTTTACACTTTTATTTAGTTTCGGCATTTCAAGCAGCTTAGGTGACTATTTGTTCTATTGCGCTCGTGCAGTAAGCGTACCCCGAGTTTCCACAATAGCTCACGTCTAGCAATTGCATTTCGTAGACGGAAAAGCGTTCGCAGATGCGTAGTCGTGCTGCTGACCGCTGCGGTTGTTCGCCCAGCGCAAAAAGTGCTTCCCGCACCCTAGTTTCACGCTGTACGGTAAAAATATCAGTTGATTTTATTTCCTTAGTACCTATATTGACTTCGCTGACTCTTCTCCCGCTTTCAAGAGGCCTTATATTTTCCTACTGGCGTACCAGTCAGCGAAGCGTCGCATGTGCAGCGCTTGTGTGAAGCGACCTTGACTTGGAGCTAGATACAGTGTACAAACTAACCAAGTAAAGAAAGGCACATTCTTCCATTCACAAACGTGTCCTGGCTTCTTCAAACTGAGCGAACGAATTGCGACGACCCGTCGGCGGCCGGCGGACGAAACGCTGGGCCGACTGACTCTGTCTGAAGGCCGGGGAGCCGTGCAGTAGCGCAGCCAATTGCGAGCTCGGCACCTCCTGACGTCACACGAAAACGCCACAGAAAATGGGCGAGCGTAAAGAGAGGAGGACAGCATTTTCGAATAAATTTTTCTACTAAATAAAATCGCGTAAACGCGCCCAGAGTGGTCGAAACATGGCCTGGGGACTCCGGGCTACAATTTGCGCTAGTAATCCCGCAATGTTTACATATCACTCTGGTGTATGCAATTTTTAATCTGAAACCGCTACGAGGACTGCCCGCAGAGAATCCTCGATAACCGCATCGAAGATGCCCCTGGTAAAATTGAACCGAAACTGAAAATGGCAAGCTAAAAACAAGGCCCGTATACAACAAAAGCATGCGAAATGTTTTATTTCAAAGTCATTTCTTTTTTCTTTTTTGTATTAGGTTACCTCGCTTGCAAGTTTTAATAAAAGGGAATTGGTGCTTCTAGCGGCACTTCTGCCGCCAACTTTGGGCAAGAGGGGAACGCAGGAAAAAACGTGCTAATTGAGCAGCCAAAATGATTTGTTGGAGGCTCCGGTGTGTGCGATTTTTAATCTGAAAAAAGTACAAAGACTGCCCGCAGAGAGTGCGGGACTAATGCATCGAATGTGACCTCAGCAAAGAAAAACCGAAACTGAAAATAGTAAGCTATAAATGAAGTGCTCTTATTGTGAAAGCATGCAAAGATACATTAACTAGAAATTATATATGTCTCTTATGTCTGAGCTATGTTTTCTTGCCTATATAATCAATGTGGTTTGAGAATATTGAGTAAACTGGACCAACGTTGGCAATAGAGTTTCATAAAGTTATTGTCTGAAACTCTATGGTACAAACCTGGCGTAGGGCACAGCAAGCAGCAGGCGCACTATTTTCATTGTACTAGTTACGGCGCCCAAAGCTCCTTTCGTGATTTTGATTCGGCTATATTATAACTCTGCTGGGGCTCAGTTGTCTACCAATGAACGTTTGACACCGCAAGAATCTGTTGTGTCTTGACACTTCCGCCGTTAGTCGGTCACAACTTCCCAAGAAGCTTGCTCCAGCACGGTTCAACAGTTGTGAAGTGTCTACCATCCGGCGGTTTCGCGAAGATATCGGTTGTGCTTGCCGCGCAAATTTGTAGCGATGCTGGCTAAAACCATGCTTTAACTGATGAAGATTCCCTCCTGTCAACGGGGACTGAAGACACCGGCAAACTGTTACCCCGCATGTTTATCTCGTGCCCTTACACTTCAGAGAGAGAGAGAGGCAGAGAGAGAGAGAGAGTGAGAGAGAACAGACTTTATTGTCATCCATTTAAAAGGAATTCACCGCGCGGGAATGTCCTTTGTGTTCGTCTCATGAGACGGCGGTCAGAAACCCATGGTTTCTGACGGCTCCCTCTGCCAGTTGGATGACAGCTGCTTTTGAAACGAACACGCCGGGGCATGGTTGGGCCACAACAAAGCGTTTATTGCGATAGCGCGGGTTAATGTGGTGTTGTGCGAGAGGAGTTAAGGAGGAAGGGAGAAGGAGCAGTTGTGATACGTCGGCTTCGGATGGCGCGACGTCACAGATACATCATCTCTCTCCCCCTGCGGTTGAAACGGCCCGGGGGTTTACGTTGCCGGCCCGGCCGACGCAACACGAGTTGAGGTGCTCCCGGTGGTATCGCCGGGCAGATGGTTGTGGATGAAGAACTTCTAAGACTGTTCTATCGCGTTCAGTTTCGGTGAAAAGTGCTTCTTTAGCAAGGCCCCAATTGGAGGTACGAAAGCTCATTCACCTTGCCCGAAGCACAACTTCCGCTCAGTACGTCCAGGTACGTCCAGTACGTCTCCCCCCCCCGACACCCTCCAGAAGGATTTGGACACCCACCAAAAAAGTTTTCACAACCACGGGAACCCCGTCCAGGAATTTGTACGTCCCCCCCCCCACCTCCAAGGATTTCGAAAAAAATCGAAATTCTGGATCAAGCACTGAGTACGTCCACGGTGTGGGGTGACAGTGCAATCACTAGCAGGGCCCGCTTCTTTTTGTCGTCCGTGATTCCATCCATAGGCCTCAAAGAAGGCTTCCAGCCGAACCTGATAAGCTGGCCACGTAATGACACGCCATTGCAACACTGCGCTGCCCTAAGACAACGTACCGACTATGTCCGAGAAGATCATCTCCTTGCGATGCCAATTTTTCTCCGCTTGCGCCGCCCCTTCATCCAGTTTCCGGCCATAAGCGCCCACCCTGCATAACAGAAAAGAGGAAGGGAAACTTACGTAGCATTTTGACTCGGTGCAGACGTCAACACGTGGCGCTGTTATGATTTTAAAGCGAAGCTTTCCTTGGCTCCTCTGCAAGGTTTAGAGGGGGATGCTGCTGCTGCTGCTTTCTGGCCTCGTGCGCTGCTGGGTTTCACCTTACGCTTGACAACGCTTGCTGGCCTCCGCTTATCGCAATTGCGTGGCGCGGAAAGGTGACTCATGGGGAAGGGGAAGAGGGGGAGCCTACAGAAGCCCCAATTACTGTGTCTATCACGTTTCTGAGTTTGGAGTTGATATCCTCTTCGTCAAAGAGATTGAAACCTTGAACGTTTCTCATTACGTCTGGTATTTCTAGACGCACTGGCCTCTACGTCGTTACCGACCTGAATGATCAACAAATACGCCAAGCACAATAACGCCCTAACGCCACACGCTAGTTACTTTCAACCCAGGTATGTCACGATGGAAGCCTCCCATTCTAGCGATTCCCATATCCGCAAATTTTAGCTAATATTGTTTTATTCCCGGATACAAGAAGATTTCACTAATGTCATATCCGTCACGGAAATGACGCCAGTACAACGGAGCAAGCGGCCTGTAAAGGGTGCACCACTGCACACAGGGTCTTCTTGCTGGGAAGCAACGTTTAGTACGTTATACTTAGGGTTGTTCGTTTTCGGGTTTTATATTTTAACACGAAAGTGTTTTATGCCGGTATACACCAAGATTTCACTGACGTCATATATGTCACGGAAATGACGCCAGTAAACCTTTGCAGAAGCGACCCGCAAGCAGGACGTCGCTCGCCAAGCACACCCACAAGACACCGGCCGACCCGCAAATCATGCTCATCTGCAGATTTCGCTGGACATTTACCTTTCGTGTTTTAGCGATTCCTATGACAGAGAAATCAACCACAGTTTTTTTTACTCATTTCGTCTGTCATTTTTGATTGGTTAGAGAAATTGCTTGCAAGATTTACAAAAAAATTCCAATGCTCTGTAAACTAGTCATGTCTTACCTCTTAAAACCATGATTATGCTGTACCACAGCTTACTACATTCCCACATTACATACGCAGTCAGTGTCTACGGCTTAACATATCGCACCACTCTTGTGCCTATTGTGACCGCCCAAAACACATCTTTCCGCGCAATACTATTCATGCATAGACAAGAATCTGTTAAATTTGCATATCAAATGCTCAATATAATGCCCTTACACACCTGTATTATATATTATGCCCTGTTGCTTCTGTATGGATAATTCACAATATCATAAGCTGTCCTTCGATTAGAATTACTCACCGCACCACTACATATTCCCTTCGAACCACATGCTCAACCACATTAGCAATACCCAAGATTAGAACTAACTATGGATTATTTTCCTTTTCGTATATGGCTCCACACTTATGGAACAAACTCCCACACAGCGTCACCTCCACACCATCGTTCTATATGTATAAAAAACAACTAGAAGCACAAGTGTTTATATTATTTGACTGACGTACAGACTTGTAGTTGTGTTTATATAACCAGAGTTTTGTTTTTGCAACAGCTTTTATCTTTATTTTCACATTATGAACTTTCTTCTTTTTTTTTCTTCTTTTCCCCCAAACTCTTCTATTTTTTTTTCATTTGCCAATGACCGTTCTCCTGTTTTTTTATTGTACATTTTTCGTGTTGTTATATACCTGATTTCATTGCAAGCCTTTATAGCGGCTGTCCAAACCAGGAGAATGTATTTTGTTTAAAATATGCTCAAACAGACTGTGATCACCACATTTATAGTAGGGACCCCTTTTACAACCCATTCTTGGGTTCTGGGGTCCCACCTGTATATTTCCATGCAGATGTATTGATGTACAGTACAATAAAAACTGATTGATTGATTGATTGATTGATTGATTGATTGATTGATTGATTGATTGATTGATTGATTGATTGATTGATAGCTGTATACGTATTGCCGCTCAGTCGAACTTTAACGTCCGTGAGCAAAAAGCGACCATCTTGAAATAATTCAAAGAAGAGCCGTCCGCTTTGTTTACGGTATGTACGAGCGAACAAACCCCGTATCTGCTACGATGGAAAGAAATGGTATTCCAACATTAGAATCCAGACGCAAATCATTCAACCTGACTTTTTTTTTAAATTAGTAAACCGCAAACTTCCACTGGATTCTAGCCCTTACGTTAGCCCCATGTCAAAATGGCGTGGTCGACATTCACAATCCCTTGCGTTAACTCGCAAAAACTATCTTTTCAAATTTTCGTTTTTTTTCTGCGTCCGATCTCCGAGTGGAACAAGTTACCATTTGCCGCTCTTCTGTCGACGATGCCTTGATGTACATGAATATTTACTGACGTAACAATGAATTTCAAATTATCCCCTTCCTTCTGCTATTATCTGGTTGCATTGCTTTCTTTCAGCGTTATGACCCCCCTCCCTTTTTTCCTTTTTTCTCCGGATTTTCACCCCCCTCCCCCTTTTTTTACCCGTTGTAACTATTCCTTGGTGTAACTTTGAGTAATGTCTACCATTTTTGTTCATTGTTGTAATTTTCAGGTCTTCTCCGTACCCAGGAATGCACCGTGGTGTCTCGTGTCGCCGTGAGGGACGAGGCAGACTCGGATGTCCAAGTTATGTACAGTTTATGTACAGGAATTATTTACAAGGCATATACAACGGGAGCAGAACTAGCCCGCAGTGTTAGGAGCTTGCCGGTGTCTAGCCGGCGCAGGCGGGTACTCTCCCCGTGACCTGCGGCAAGTTCAGAGCAAAAAAGACCCCATCCTCTCGCCGGGCCTGACATAAATACCCTCGGTGAGGGAAGGGAAAGCTCAAAGAAAACAAGAAACGGCAAGGCCGGGCACAATACTCCCAGCCCGAGCAAGGTGGGTTCGGAGAACCTCCACACGTAGTCGTCGCCGCCAAACTTGTCAAAGGGAGCGGCGCCTTTTTGTTCACGACGCATGGCGCCTAGGGAAACCTGCTCGTTTCCCTAGGCGCCATGCGTCGAGACGGCCTAATTGTCAGCGGCACTCCGAAGGGTGACGGCCGCCTCCACGTCTCCGTCGCTGGGGGCGCCCGCAGTGCGACGACCTCCATGGTCAAACCTTACACCTCCCACACGAGATACATTTAATCGGTCAAGGTGCGTTCGGAGAACCTCCACCCGTAGTCGTCGCCGCCAAACTTGTCACAGGGAGCGGCGCCTTTTTGTCCCGGGCCGGACACGACCCTGCTCGTTTCCGTAGGCGCCATGCGTCGAGACGGCCTAATTGTCTGCGGCGCTCCGAAGGGTGACGGCCGCCTCCGCGTCTCCGTCGCTGGGGGGCGCCCGCAGTGCGACGACCTCCATGGTCAAACCTTACAGTTGCCTTTTCCACTCCTGCCTGGACTTCATTTACACACTATCTTGTAAAGAAAAAAATTTAAAATTGCCCCTATTCACGCTTTGAAGTGGGTTGGACTGCGAAGCTGTAGACAACACCCACACGATTACCCATGCGGCGTCAGTTACCGGGGAGTCTGCTAGCCGTTACCTGGGGCTCGCCTGGGCGGCGTCCCGAACGCAGCAGCGTCGGCGGAAAGAAAACGGAGAGCAGCGTCTTCGAATGGTGAGGAGGGAAGTGTGTCGCGAGGCTATGGCGTCATCTCTCTCACTGCCTCCCACTCACTTTTGTTTCATGTGGTGCCTCCAAAGAGCGCCCTCCCCCTCCCCTAGGCACTGAATCCAAACCATCGTATGTCTCCCCGTCTCCACGTGTGTGCGTAGCTTAGTCCGCAAGACGACGGGCTCTGGCTCCGCTTCTCTTCGGGCCCAGGTCCGATCCCTGGCGGTGCCAGTAGTTTGTGTAGCCTGGGTGTAGCCAGTAGCCAGTAGTAGCCTGGGATGTTTCTTTGTGTAGCCAGTAGTAGCCTGTGAGTTTTCTGCTGACGCAGACAGGAAGATTTCTTTGTCTGGTTAGAGGACTACTGTTTCACAGAAAAATAACAGATTCTCCTTCGCAAGCGTTTCATGGCACGAAGCGTTTATAGAGCGAGCAGTGGTGAGGGGTAGCCGTCGACGTGTACGTAGTCGTAGTAGAACAAGCGAACACGCAAGCAGTGAAGCTAATTAAGCTGTTTAATTAAGGCGGAAAGATGTAAATGACAAAGCGAATTTGTGCCCGTCCATGGCCCCGTTTTTTGTCTGCCTTACTTGAGCTAAGGACCCTTCCTTGTGCGTAAGTACAGGGGGTTTAAACCGGCCAGATGTGTTCGTCGTGATGGGCAAAATCTCCGTAGGGGGGCCTGCGCATGCACTGTGAAAGAGCGTGACGTCAGCGGCGGAGTGCCCGGCTGCGGCACTTGGCGCGGAAGTAAAGGTGTGCGAGTATTTGAAACTTCGGGTACCTGGAGAAGACTGTCTCCTTTTTGATTCGATTCCAAAGCATTTTACTGATCAAAATAATCAGTTTCCCAATCTTCGAAACATGAATAATACCCCAAAGAAAGTTGACGTGCTACTGTGAGTTGGCTTTTTGCGCAACGTTAAAGCTGTGCATAAAAGACAGGTACGTGTAAGATGAGTACGGTACAAGTCAACGCTATGCATGCTAATGTAAAAGTTATAAACCGAAATCTCCTGTCAATATAGTAGAATTAGCGAGGAAGGAATCGAGCTGTTACTTATTGACAATGTAGCAAAACGTTACTGGTCACACCAGCCATAGCCACGCCTATAGCTTCTTTTTCGATGACTGGGGGAACGCCAGTCGGACAAACTCCTTGTATTCACATCATGTATCAGAATCCTCATTTTTTCATGGCCAGTGTACTAGCCAATTTTAATCCATTATTTTGCCTTCTTGTCCTATACCACCATTTTTAATTTTCGTTGCATTTTTCAGAACTATGGCATGAACAGTCTGGTGTGTCAAGTCCTGACTGCCTAAGTTAGCTTTTCTCGTGGTTCTATGTGTAAGCTCTCTCTACGCTAAAGCAAAAAAGGCGTATTCGAAATTATTCGATTCGTTTCGCAGTTCAAAACGTAATATTCGCACATGTCTAATCGTAAGCAAATCAATGTGGCTCAAACGAACTCCAAACGAAGTATACGCTTACGGCCCAGTAACGGATCTACAGGAGATCCCCCCAAAGTATTCTTAACCTCTGATCACTTTGAATAATACGTAATCTAATTGATTGTTCGTAATGACTGGTCCCTTTCTGATGTCACAAATTGGACGTGACTACTCGGGGAAATTTCCAAGCAGCTGCCTTCTCATGCTGCACTTTCTGCACAATGATTAGAAACCAAGCAAATATTGACAGCGTCTGAGAATTAGGGAGCCTTTAGCTCCTGTTTTAACCTGGGCTGCAACCCGCCTTTCTTACCCCTTACACTGTAAAATGATTTACATCCTCAAGGGTGTTTTCTTGTCTATAACACCCCTTACCACCCTAGCAAAAACACAATAACCCCTTTTAAACGGTGTTTTATTGTTATTTTACAACCTGTCAAAGAGTGTGTTTTTGTTTTTTGTGAAGGTTTGTGTTACTCATGGGCAAAAAGGTGCAAATCAACTTACAGCTATGTACCTAAACAGTTGGGAATTCGGGGAGAAAATAGGATAAGCTTTCATTCGGGGAATATTAGTGATGATACACCTCAAAGGCGATGCTGGAGGTTAAAGTCGCACTCATGGCTGTCAGTGTAGGAACCGAAATATGAGATGCCAGGGGCCTGGCACGCCACGTTCATAGACAGCGGTCAAAGCAGCACACGAGATCTTATCTTTAGCGGGGAAGCAGGAGAGGGCACACTAGAAACGAACAGTTCACAACGAGGGTAACTGCCTTTACGAGAGGCAGCGATCAGCCAGCAACCCATCCCTACTCTTCCTTCGGACCTTTCAAAAAATTGCGTCCAGCAGTACAACACACCCAGCTCGGCCGGTTGTCGAAACCCTGCAAGCAACAAGGTTGGACCAAATCCTAGACTGGAAACGGATAAGCAAGAGTCTCTAGCACGCATCGAGCCTAAAGGTAAATGTACACGGCTCTGCGTCGAGAGTAATCACAGGCTCCAAATGCTTGGCGGCTCACCCAAGCCTGATAAACACAGCTCCCGGACCTGTGGTCATGAGGCGGTGCCGGAACATCGTTTCCTCGCTAAGTCGACGGATATCCAGCGAACTGTCGACAGAATCACGTCAGCTTAAAGGGTTCTGCATAGGTGTGTGCGAATATTCGACAAATTCGAATATTTCTCGAATATAAATATGTTATATTCGTATTCGCTTTAAAAACTATGTATTAGACACATTTCGACTATTCGAAAGGGTTCGAATAATCGGTAATTTTTAAATATTTGGATAGATTAGTTTAATGGGGGGGACGCGGCTTTCAACTTCGGAAAATATGACCAAAACATAATTTCTTTTTAAAGCAACACATTCGGTTTCGATGTGTTCTGTGTGGTGCATTGCCACAGTTTTCCCTCCGAAAAGTATCGCGAAGTGGCATAAAAATACTTTTGCTAACCGCTGTGACAAAATGTCAGCACAAAAGTGCGAAAAACGGCAATTTTCGGAGCGCTGTATCTCCGTAACGGTGCCACCGGGCGCGGCCATTTTGGTACCATTGGATCGGCCAAGCGATCCTCTTTCCGGCTTGGCCATCTCTTTTATCTTCGTTCATGCACAGACGCACGAACGTCAGAAAAAGAAAGACGCACAAACGAAGCCAGAAATATATTCTGAAGCGCGAATGGCCTTCCGGTCGGCGGGCGCTTGAAACGGCCCTCCTGATAGGGCGTCGCGCGGCAATGCCAGATGGCGGCCGCCTGAAATACGTAGCGCGCATTTCAGAGTTCATTTTTGCGGCTTCACTCGGCCAAGTTCTTTGCAGTCATTTTCTCTGCTGTGATATTTAACGGCGGACATTATCGAGGTGGGGATGCCTCAGATGCTAGACAGATTACGGGAAGTTGCGTGGGTGGAAAGGTGGAGGTCATGGAACGCTTCATGGTGCGCGTGACTTTATCCCGGAGGGTGGAATGCGGTTTGTGCGCTTGTGACAGCGATTCGCGAAGTGAACTTTTCGTGTTATTTGCGATGCTTACACGCTAAAACGGCCGTCACATCAAAAGCTGCGGCGCGCATGGCGTAGCCGCTGCGAGTTGGAGCATCGCCAGACTGCACAAGCGGGTATGATTGAACGCCAGTACTTGTAATTAATTCCTGTACCATTAGATGTAATCTTAAAAGCGAGCTGAAGGGCCATTTCAGGGATAACCAAAGTATGACATGTTGCGATATGCGAGCGCCGCAATGCGGGCCATCCACATCGCTTTCTTGTGCAACGTTTCCCGTGCACTTCGACTAATTATGAAAACAGGTCTGAGTTAGTTATAAAAACGTTGTGACGGCATTAAAATGTACCTTACTTTCGTAGCATTTAACAAATTTATTTTTTAAGGAAAATAAATAATACCAATGCGTTAAAAATGTATCTTACTGTTTTAGGATTTAACAAATTGAATGTTTTAGGGAAAATAATATGACCAATGCATACATCTATAGTTTAGTGCATATTGGTTGTGCTTCGAGGAATACTGGATGCCCCGGATGTCAAGAGTACTAAAAGATGTGCATGCATTGAAGTTGGGGTAATGCAAAATATTATACCAAGCCTCAAAGTAGCTCGTTTGTATCGTTGCAGTATGTAAACTTTTGGCAATCAACACCTTCGCGTACGAGCACGAAGTTGCTTCTCCAGGAAAGGTTATAATTAAAGCATAAAAGAAGTCAAAGCTCAGTTTTTCAAATTAAAGTAAAAAAACAGTGCTTCACTTGTTGCTATGATAACAACACTGCAGAAGTAAGTTGTCCAGTGCAATCAGGCAACCAGGTAACCTACTTTGCATTGAAAGCTATCTCCCCGCGTTTGGTCCGCAAACTGGGCTATGTACTCTCCACAGAGGAGCTGAAAATGATGTTTTATGGAAAGGCAAAGGCTGCAAAACGCACTCCAATTTCAAGACAAGGCGTTGCAGAAGCCCCGTTTTGAAAAGGACAGGAAAGGCTACAACCCTAGAGACTTTTGATAAAGGCAATCTATGTTGCCACTTCGGAAGCCGTTTTCTCAAAACAGCTTTTTTGCCACCTACGTCTCTTGTTCCATTGATTTCTTCGTGATCGCTAGGTCTATTGTTGAGTCCGTTCTTGGCGTTACATTCCTTGATGAAAAGTTCAGGTCACGACACTCTCGGTTTTTCAGTTTGACTTTTTAAATTTCTTATTCAAATAGTCGATCATAGTTTATACGCCTTTTGTGCATTCACCTGTAAAAAACCGAGAACTAAAGAAAATGTGTTTGAATAAAAAATCTGACTGTCACGACCCCGTCCACACATTTGGAAATGTAAAGCCCTTCGAACAAGTTCTCTATCATGTTTTATAGGCAGCTCAAGCTAGGTACAAGGTGAACAGAATAAAAATTTTATAAGTAAAAGAGTTTTCAAAGTATTACTTTTTAATTTGTATGGTGCTATCACAGAAGCATTTCCAGTTGCTACGGTAATTGTCATCAATATGTACAAAGAAATAAAGAAGTTGATTTTGAAAGCCACGTGCCCCCTTAATTATGCGATATTCGATTCGATAATCGAAGCTACATATTTGGATTCGATTCATATTCGAAAAAATTGATATTCGCACACCCCTATTTAAAACTAAGCTAAAATCAAACTCATACATTGTGGGGAAAGTATTATTAAAAATTTTGATAAATACCGATGTCGCAATAGACAGTTGGTATATATACTGATCGCGGCACATACCAAGTGGGGGATTGGCCGATAAGCTGTAAAATTAGGCTGTTCTGAAACCGTCGATAGAGTTCCGCGATGGAGCAGTGTATAGTGTTGTTCGATGATGGTGTTACAAGCGAGGATTTTGACACGTACCCACGGTGGGGGATTGGCCAGGGCTAAAATTTCGATTGTTTGCGCGACGTTTTAGTCTTCTAGGACACGTAACGTAGGGGCATACATGACCCTAAATGTGGCGAATGTAAGTGGTCGTAATAAAGAAAAAAGCCTATAGTTTTATTGGTGTTTCATCTCTGTTTTGATTCTGCTGTTCTGCATCGGCTACTACCATCGGCTGGCCATTTCCTCATTTTCCCTTCCGCTACCACGGCGGTTTAAATGAGCGGTTCTTGCAGACTGAGAGATAGAGAAAAAAAAACTTTTATTGCCGCAAGGGCTAATTCGGGGGATGGGCGCGAAATCCGTATTGACAAAGTCTGAATAAGCCGAATTTTTTAAATAGCTGTTTAATCTATTCCCAACAATTTTTCGAATATTTTGCTATGAGAAGAAAGAACTGAAATCGGCCTATAATTAGCGATAACTTCTTTGTCGCCTTTTTTGAATACGGGGATAATCTTGGATTGCTTCAACTGTTTGGGAAATGCCCCAGATAAGGTTAATTATATTGTGACGTTGTGGCAGAAGTGATGAGGCAAGCCATGGCGAAGGCCGCGGCGGCCGCTTTTGTGATGGAGGCGAAAAGCAAAAACGCCCGTGTGTACGAGATTTCGGCGCACGATAAAGATCCCCAGGTGGTCAAAATTAATCCGGAGCCCTCCACTACGGCGCGCCTCATCGCCTGCGTTGCGTCGGCGCGTTAAACCCTACAATCAATCAATCAAGCCATGGCGAAGGGTGATGAACGATCTATTTACACACCGCCTATGTACATGGTGGCCATGGGTGAGACCAAGCCAGGCAACATGCCCCACCCAGCTTCGTCATCGTCGCAGATGCTTGTGCGGGACGCTACACGCCGCTGTCGTCTTCCTCGTCTTTGCTGGCGTAACAATATGACATATCGGATCTGAAATTAATCGAGCAGCTGCTTTCAAATGGCGCCCAGAAATGCCGTGTAAACCTGGGCTGGAATTTTTAGGATGCGAAATTGTCAGATATACCTCTTCGGCGGTGGCACGAAAAAGACAGAATGATTGGGGGTGCGGCGCAAATTTTGCTGGATGCCAGTGGCTTGTTCCATGTTGATGGGAGAGGAAAAATGATCACAGAAGGCGTTGGCAATGTCAACGGGCTAGTGATGCACGGTGTCATTGAACTTGATTTTAGATATGCGATAGTGTTGTTTACATCTGTTTAAGAAATCGTTGAAAAGCTTTCACTGTTTCGTCGAATCATGTTTGGCTTGTAAAAAGGCGTTTTCGTAGAACCGTTTCTTGGCCTGTCTTAATACGGTGTTAAGAACATTACGATAGGTCTTATAGCGCAAGGCAAGGTTGTTGTTAAAAGGTTTACTTTTAGTTTTTTGTAGAGATTATCTTTCTTGCTTGTGCTTTTCAATGGGCCCTTAGTCATCCAAGGATTGCACGGAAACTTGTATTTCTTTTTACATCGTACGATAGAAGTGCAAATTTTAACAGCGTTCAAGAAAGATAAGTGGAAAGAATTCAGAGGATCTACTGGATCATTCACGTGACTGACAACCGACCAATCAATGCCACTGCTGGTTTCTATAAATTTACCTTCGCTGAAAACTAAAGTGTAGTAACATCCCTCGGAAACAAGTGGTTGAGTGTCAAAACAAACAAAGATTGGAAAGTGGTCGGTAATATCAGTTTGCACTACCGCAGCTAGGCAAGTTCGATAAGACATGTTCTATAAGGGTTTCGGTTACGTGGGTCGGGTGACGAGTAGTTGAGGTAATTAAGGATTTGTACCCAAAACCCGTGAAACAGTCTGTGGAGGAGGCACGTGCATTAGCAATAACGTCCAGTAACCTAATATTTACATCTCCCATAATTATCACATTTTTATTTTCATTGGACAATTTATTCAGCGTGGTATCAAAAGCACTAATAAAATCAGAAACCGGAGATGGTGGGGACCGATAAATACAACCTAACACAAAATTGACGATGTCCACAGCAAGGAATGATGAATTAGTTTCCCCCCACACAGTTACCAAAGTCAAACGATAGGTCGTAGTTCGATGCCGATCGTGCATCCCTACACGGCAACTTTTCGGCACTCTGGCTCCCATTGTCGCCGGGTGCGATGGGCAAGTCGCTATCTATAAAGCCGGTCAGGGTCTGGCCTCGGTGTGCCTTGAGGGCCCATACTATGGAGGTATCAAACCAGGCACATCATCAAAACGGTGAGCATTGAAACAGAGCCGCATCCATCGACCTCACGATAGTATTCTTTGCCACTGCACTGATTGCCCTTCCCCCTCGACGGCTTAATGTTCTTATTTTTAATGCTATAAATGCGTTACACATCATATTTATTGACAAAAACAATTTTTTCAAAGAATACCCAAGATGGCAATCATTTTTTACCCGTGCAGGAGACATTTTCCGCAAAAAAAAAGTGTTGGTGAGTTCGCGCGCAAACAGTAGACTTCCGACCTCCATTGTTGCGTGATGAATAGTCGACACCGTCACCTATGCAAACATCAGCAATGCGAATACAGCGGTATAAGGACCGAAGAAACGCGGCAGAATGAAACTCAGGCAGCGTAATGAAACGCTCATTGAATAGCCTGCCTGAGCTCACTGAATATCCCGCCTGCCTGGTGCGATAATTAGCGAAAATGTTCCGAATAATCCGTCCTTCGCTACTGAAATACGTCGTGATGGCTCCATTCCCTATTTGCTTCCTGGCGACCCTCATCGGTAAAAGCTGTTTCTATTCATTGACATTCCGCAAGCTCTCGGTCAGCTCCAACGAACATTCTATGTGGCCAGCCTTATAGCTTTTCCCTGCACGTATAAACACGATTGTGACCGAGGTGTTTCAAAATTTGTTTATATAATATTTATTTCACTGGTTTATTATTAAATGCGGAGCTGTTAAGGCGAGCTTCGTCCGTCCGCCGCACCACAATACCTCGCAGCCTACAAAATGTGGTTAGGGAAATCCCAGGAAACGAACCCGCGGACCGCACGCCATGCAACCGGCTACCTAACCACTGGACCACCGAAAGGCCCGAGGAGTACGGGGTTATTAGCGGCGGGCAACAATAACATGTGCACCATATCTGAGGGAAAGAAAAGCAACTCCCGTAGCCTGAATCGAGCATGGGTTCCTCCCGTTAAGAAATCGCCATGTATCCGATTGAGCTCTAATCGCATTCCGGGCACCCGGGATTTTTGGGGGGTTCGGAGCGCTTGCGTTGGCATTGGGCTTGGTGGCGGGTATGAGCGCGTTCTAATACTGTTCACTTTGAGAGAGATCTGAAAGCCGGCGGACAAAATTATCTGGGCCTGCTGGTAATGGAGAACTAATAGTGGCAAATTTGTAAATAAATGGGACGTGCAACATCCTTGTCTCCGACGAAGAGAGAGGGGCCGCCAGCGCTGCTGTTTCTTGAGCTTCCACCCACTAGTGCAAGCTGCGCCAATTTTTATTTTGTACATTGCAGGCCCAATGAAGCTCACTTATAGTAATAAAATAACCAAACACACTTTATACTGTTCTCTTGATCTAAAAAAGAAATAATCACAGCCTACACGTTATTTTCAACAACTGTTACAGATACAGAGTGTTTTTAACGTTTCAAGCAACACAAACAACTTAAACACAGAAAAAAAGATCCATTAAAGATCAAAATATTATTCTGGCAATTCAATCTTACCCAGTTACTATAAAAAATGCCAGTGCAGTTTTGAAAAATCGACCTCTATTAGTTCTGACTACAATGCACTCTTGAAGACCATTCTAGTGCATGATTGATCGAAACAATGTCGAAGAATTTAAGGCATGTGTGCCTTGCCAAAATATGTAGTAAGCTGTGATCGTAATGAAGGCATCGTTACGTACGTACTGAATCGTTATGATGCAGCTGATTTCGTCTTGTGCCAATATATATTTATGAAAAAGGTACAACAGTGCAGTAGTGCGGCGAGTATCTAGCAGCTGAAGTCCACAATCTTAGCAACGTCGATGTGTGGGCTAGTTGGTGAATTTGTCCTTGTGTGTGTTTTCTACTGCCGTGTAGCTTGAGTTATAAATCTTGATTGACCTAAGTAACACTAATGCGTCCGCCAAACGGGCCGAGGCGTTAGGAAAACGTGTGCACCGTGAGGCAAAACGAGAGAGTTGGCACAGCTTTTTGACATCCATAAACTCATACACCCACGCTCACAAAGTTTGGACAGGAATACGCAAACTAAAAGGACAACAGACACACAGCCTGCCTCTGGTTAGTACAACAGGGGATACACTAGAAGACCAGGTTAACACGCTCGCACAACACTTCGAACACGTGTCCAGTTCAGCACACTACACAAACACTTTCATGAAACACAAAACGTTGGAGGAAAAGAAGTCCCTGCGTGATAGCAACAAGTCACAAATTTCCTACAATTCCCTTTTTCAATTCATGAGCTGAAGGCAGCCCTGACCACATGTAAGCCTTCAGCTCCAGGTGCAGACAAAATCACATACACCATGATACAACACCTACACTCAGACACCACCCTTGAAGCACTTCTACATCTATATAATAAAATATGGCTTTCAGGGCGCGTTCCACGCTCTTGGAGGGAGGCCATAGTAGCGGCTTTTCTGAAAAAAGGGAAGGACCCTTCCTCTCCTGCTAGTTATCGGCCCATTGCTTTGATAAGCGGCCTGTGCAAGCTCCTCGAGAAGTTGATAAACAGGAGGCTCGTGTACTTTCTTGAGTACAGTGGTCTTCTCGAGAGCTGCCAGGCAGGCTTCAGGGCAGGGCGATCCACAAACGATCAACTCGTCGCGCTCGAGTCTTATATAAAAGATGCGTTTATCCGTAAACAGTTTCCCGCAATGGTGTTTTTTTTACCTTGAGAAGGCCCGTGACACCACCTGGCGCTACGGGATCCTCACTGACCTGGAGTTATTTGGTGTCTCAAGCAACATGATGAACACTCTTGCTAGTTATTTGTCCGAAAGAACATTTCGTGTGAGAGTTGGTAGCGCACTCTCGAGGGTTCATGTGCAAGAAAACGGCGTTCCGCAAGGTGGAGTTCTAAGCTGCACTCTAGTTAAATTTCGCCTCTCCATCTTCTTGGCGAACTGATGGAGGCGAAATAGTGATGTTCTTTTGATGCGCGAGCCGAGAGGACGATCTCGACTCGCTCCGATGACCGACGACCGATGCTTGGAGCGGGTGAGGGATGAGGACTGCCTTCCTTACTGGATATTAGGTTTATTTACAGTATTTACATGACTCCAAGTTTACATCAGGTCAGAGTGACGGTTACATTGTCACTCTGACAGCAGCAGCCTGTTCGGCCGAGATCTATACTAAACTAGATCCCCTCTCGACCGACCCTCGACAAAACCCAACACGCCGGTTTTGATAGCAAAAACCCCGCCTCCAAATAGGGGGCGTTCAAGAAAGAGAGAAAAACCTTTCAAAACAATTATTACAAACCATTGATTGGCACCCACAGGAACCAGCCAATCACACACATGTCCCCACCTGCGGTCACGTGACGCAACCCTCTCTCTTATGCACTCAAAGTGCGTTCCCTACGCACGCTGTTGCACCCGGCCAGAAGATACAGGACATCTGCGGCCTAAAGTGAACCATCCATTACGTTCAGCGGGCGGCATCTGCACAAACAACAGCCAAGCCGAGGGCCCGGAGCGGCCCGCGGCCGCGCTCCGCGGTCCTCGCGCGGCTGACCTCCCTCCGCGCGGCGCCTCCCGCGACGCCCCAATTGTCCCGCGACGCGCGGGCAATGAGGGTTGCTAATTCCCTCCCAGACGAAGGGCGCCGCCGCCTGCCGTCTGTCCCCCGGCAAGAGCCGCTTCAGGCCCAAACGATCGTCTTCAAGGCGAACGACCCGTCAACGGAGCGCTCCCGGCGCCGGCTTCGCAGATTATCAAAAACTTACACCGCGCGCCCGTTCGACACTAAGATACGCACCATCATTCCGGTTCCCGTCAGCTTTCCATGCCGAATGACCCTGCAACCTTCGACGCGACAGAGGCACTCAGGCTAATCGCCCCCGTCCTTTGACACACAAAAGGACGGGCACAACACACGCTCTCCGCGGCTCCGAACTTGGCGTCCGTGCGGCTACATGAAAGGGACACGGGATCGTAGCTACCAGCGGAGGCGACGCCAATACATGGGCCACCGGCGGCCTTCATTAATTACATGCGGAGCCCGAACTTAACACCTCCGCACTAAGAATGTTGTCCGTACACTAGCTGTACGTACAACATTAACTCTCACTATTTGTTATGTCTTGCTGCAGAGCAAGAACTAAACAAAACGCACTCAAGCCGTTACGCGAGTACACTACAAAATACAATACAATACAACAATAAAAAAAATTAACCCGGTACACACCAACCCAACCAGCACAACGCGCCGGCCAACAACTGCACCAAAAAAAAACGGATACAACACGGCATACTCAGTGCCTTGGCCTAGCCATGGCTTGCGCAACATCAAACAATAAACGAAGGCGCTCAACTACAGGGCCCGTGAGAACAAACTCGTGGCACCCTCTACCATTAAAGGCAACCAACCCCACGAAGGGTATAAATGTTCAAACTTGACAACTGAGTGAATGACACCATACACTCTTAATTATTCAGCGCATGTAGGCACATTCTTTCACTCTAAGGAACGAAACCGACACCCAAACAAACCCAAACGCACAAAATGAGGCTAGTCCTGTACCAAAAAAAAACGTTTAAAGAAAGTTCTCTTCACGCACTCGCGGACGCCGGTTCTTTCGGAATGCGACACAGATTGTTCGTCCCTATTGCGGTTCACTTGCCGTCCCCATTCGATGTACTGAAGGTTCACTTTCCAGTACTTCAGACACTAGTTCACACACAAGCGCCACAAGGGGGCCCTACCTGCACATTCCATGGCCCACCATGACCACATGCCAACGAGCGCAAATAAAGAAAGGCACTCGCCATTGTACCCAGAGGTAAACTCCCCACAGTGCTGTAACCGCGTCTCTACTTCCCAAGAAGACAGAGTTAACACCGCCAAGCTGCGCTACTCGCTAATCACACACCTTACGACAGCGGAACGCAACCAACACATGCACAAACAAAAAAAACTAACAACAAGGGGAAGAACTACAATACAGGTAAAACTAACAATAACGCTCGTCTGGGCGAACCCTACACAAAAAAAAACAACAGAAAAAAAACGCAAAACGCTAACAACTAAGTGTGCGGCAAACAACACTGAACCGTCCCTGTCTCGCACTGCATACTATTCAGCGCGTACACCTCCTTCCACGGTGGCACACACCGACCGTCGCACGGAAGCTGATTCCGTTTTGTGCGCCACCAGCTGATTCTACACGAACCCTGGTTTGGCTCGCGGTGTCCTCTGCTCCCGGGAGAGAAGGAACACCCTACCCGGCGGTAACGCGTACGACAATGTCGCACCTGCGCCGCCACACCTGCCCCCGCGTTCCGCGTTCTTGGGCCCGTCTGAATTGCCCTTCGCGCAAGACGCCGCGGGCCGCCTGCACTTTCATGCTTTGCGCACGGAAGCTCAACAATTGGGCGCGCCGTTCCGCTGCCCCTGCATGCCCCTTGTGCTGCCTCGGCGACAGACGGCTGCTCATTGTCCGCCTCCACAGAAAGAAGTTCGGCAGCTAAGACATCTGCCTCGCGAGATTCCACGATCTCATCTGTAGCAGTGGGAACGCTACGGTGTTGCTCAACAACTGGGGTGGCTTCGGCCACCTCCACTACATTCCCACTCTCCTCATCCCGTGGCGCTCGAAGCGCCCACGAGGGAACAAACACTGTAAAAACATTGGTATCGTCTTCGAGTCTACCAATCCTGCGAAGCTTCGCTTTTTCGTAAGCGATCTCCGCTCTTCCTTGCGCTAATTGAGCACTGAGCTCCTCAGCCGTCCACACGGACGGGCTACCCGCGCCCCTGCTACCCGCTAGCCTTGCTTTTTCCAAAGCGTGCTGGGCATTTTTGAGAGCTAATTCAGCTCTCAACTCCTCAATTTCGAGCACAATGGCACTAACCATTCGGTCGGTGCCGCGACATCCCGTTAGCATAGTGGCCATGGTGAACCCGGAGAAAACAAATCAGGGCCCACCTGTGCCCGCTCCGGGTTCGGCCGGGTCGCAGTGTCGCTGATGCAGCAGCTCGTGGACCCGATGCGCCGCTCTCGCCGCTGGGATGGGGCCGTGCTCCCTGGGCCTGAGCCCACGAGGCCTCCCGCTGAGGTGTCGCCCCGTTGAACCGCGGCTTACCCGCCCTGGGCCAGAGCCCACGAGGCCTCCCGCTGAGGTGTCGCCCCGTTGAACCGCGGCTTACGCCGCCCTGGCCCGAAGCCCCCGAGGCCTCCCGCTGAGGTGTCGCCCCGTTGAACCGCGGCTTACGCCGCCCTGGGCCGAAGCCCCGAGGCCTCCCGCTGAGGTGTCGCCCCGTTGAACCGCGGCTTACGCCGCCCTGGGCCGAAGCCCCGAGGCCCAGCTGAGCGCCCCATGAACCGCGGCTTACGCCCTGGGCCGAGGAGGTCCCCGTGTCGCCCCGTGAAACGCGGCTACGCCGCCCTGGGCCAGAGCCCACGAGGCCTCCCGCTGAGGTGTCGCCCCGTTGAACCGCGGCTTACGCCGCCCTGGGCCGAAGCCCACGAGGCCTCCCGCTGAGGTGTCGCCCGTTGAACCGCGGCTTACGCCGCCCTGGGCCGGAGCCCACGAGGCCTCCCACTGAGGTGTCGCCCCGTTGCCGTTGAATCGCGGCTGCTGCCGCACTGAGCCGGAACTCACGAGGCCTCCCGCTGAGGTGTCGCCCCGTCGATGCTTGGAGTCTGGCTCGTCGTTAGTCGGAGCCGAACCTTGCGTTGAAGGAGTCTCTCCGCAATGCCCCACCAGCTCCAGCCGATGGTCGTGGTCATCCTGTCGACTGCGCCAGTTAAATTTCGCCTCTCCATCTTCTTGGCGAACTGATGGAGGCGAAATAGTGATGTTCTTTTGATGCGCGAGCCGAGAGGACGATCTCGACTCGCTCCGATGACCGACGACCGATGATGCTTGGAGCGGGTGAGGGATGAGGACTGCCTTCCTTACTGGATATTAGGTTTACACTATTTACATTACTCCAAGTTTACATCAGGTCAGAGTGACGGTTACATTGTCACTCTGACAGCAGCAGCCTGTTCGGCCGAGATCTATACTAAACTAGATCCCCTCTCGACCGACCCTCGACAAAACCCAACACTCCGGTTTTGATAGCAAAAACCCCGCCTCCAAATAGGGGGCGTTCAAGAAAGAGAGAAAAACCTTTCAAAACAATTATTACAAACCATTGATTGGCCACAGGAACCAGCCAATCACACACATGTCCCCACCTGCGGTCACGTGACGCAACCCTCTCTCTTATGCACTCAAAGTGCGTTTCCCACGCACGCTGTTGCACCCGGCCAGAAGATACAGGACATCTGCGGCCTAAAGTGAACCATCCATTACGTTCAGCGGGCGGCATCTGCACAAACAACAGCTAAGCCGAGGGCCCGGAGCGGTCCTCGCGCGGCTGACCTCCCTCGCGCGGCGCCTCCCGCGCCCAATTGTCCCGCGACGCCCGTTGTCCCGCGACGCGCGGGCAATGAGGGTTGCTAATTCCCTCCCAGACGAAGGACGCCGCCGCCTGCCGTCTGTCCCCCGGGAAGAGCCGCTTCAGGCCCAAGCGATCGTCTTCAAGGCGAACGACCCGTCAACGGAGCGCTCCCGGCGCCGGCTTCGCAGATTCTCAAAAACTTACACCGCGCGCCCGTTCGACACTAAGATACGCCATCATTCAGGTTCCCGTGTCAGCTTGCCATGCCGAATGACCCTGCAACCTTCGACGCGACAGAGGCCTCAGGCTAATCGCCCCCGTCCTTTGACACACAAAAGGACGGGCACAACACACGCTCTCCGCGGCTCCGAACTTGGCGTCCGTGCGGCTACATGAAAGGGACACGGGATCGTAGCTACCAGCGGAGGCGACGCCAATACATGGGCCACCGGCGGCCTTCATTAATTACATGCGGAGCCCGAACTTAACAACTCTGTTCATAGTTAAGATGAACTCCCTTGGGAAGGCCTTGCCAACTACAATTGCTTACTCAAGGTATGTAGACGACGTCCAGGTATCTTTAAATCATGCGATATGTCCATCTGTGAGCGTAAAGTCCAACTCGGTATCAAAAAACTTGCCAGATGGGCAGACAACGGTTTTAAACTTAACCCTGAAAAAAGCACTTGTGTTGTCTTCTCCAGGAAGCGTGGGATCCATCCAGACCCAGACATTACCCTTAATGGCGTTTCGATTCCTGTGAGAAAGGAACACAAGTTTTTACGTGTGGTTTTAGATAAAAAACTTATGTTCATCCATTACATTAAACAACTGAAACATAAATGGCTAAAGGCTATCAACATTCTTAAAAGCTTGTCACACCAGTCCTACGGAGCGGACAAGCAACTCCCCTTACGTATTTTAGCAGCCTAGTGGAGTCTCAATCGGACTATGGAAGTGTCGTTTATGGGTCTGCAACAAAAACGGCACTAAAAATATTCGACCCAGTGCTGCATCTGGGGCTTCGCCTTGCATGTGGCGCTTTTCGCACTAGCCCAGTCCACAGCCTCTACGTCGAGTGCAATAAGTAGTCCCTGCACCACCAGAGGACATACATGGACTTGCTGTATGCCTCAAAAGTCATGGCTGTGACTAACCATCCTTTTCATTCCACTCTTAACAATATATCCACGCAATTCTCTTTTTGAACCGCCCATCCATTTCTTTGCCTCTTCACTTAGGGTGAGAGAGGAAGTTACTGAGCTCAAGGTTCCCTTTATAGACATACACAAGTCACCCATCATTAATTTTATGCAACCTTGGAATGTTCACCCTGTGTCGTGTAATGTGTCATTTACTCAACTCGATAAAAACAGGGCACCAAGGATTGCGATTGTTCAACATTTCTTGACAAGCATCGCTGCGCAAACTTTTACAGCGACGCATGAAGAGAGAGAGATAAAATGACTTTATTGAAGGTTCCTGCGGAGGGTAGGGGCCTCGGCCAAGCAGGGCCTGCCCTTCCTAGACGAGTATTAGGTCGTCCCCGAAGCAGTGCCTCGCGGGCGTCGGCGCGGTCGGTGCGTGGTGGGTGTTCGGGTGCTGACCCGCCGACCCCCCGACGACGCTTCCCTGCGCGTCTGCCCTGCGAGAGTAGCCTCGAGCCGCTGGATAGTTCGTAGTTGCACCTCGTGCTCACCCGAGTTCATGGCATACGTAATGTCCTCGGGCAGGCGCGTTGCACCGTCTGCCTCCAGCGAGTGTCGTTCACATCCCCACAGCAAGTGGGCTAGCGTTGCGTTCGTTCTCGCGCACACACTGCACACCACACTTTCGTAGACCTCTGGACACACGTGGCGCGCCAGCACCGGGGTGATCACCGAGCATGAAAGAATGTCACTGCTGTGTCTTGTGCTGCGCACGGAGAGAAGGGTCTGTAAGACGCTGAATGTCCATAACAGTATTTTTACGGCAGAAGCATACGGAATAATAATAATTTTACATCACATTATCCAACAACAAATACCAAAGTCGGTTGTGTACACGGACTCCCTTAGTGTTGTACGTGCTTTGGCCTCTGGGAAGCAACTATGTAATTAATCTTGCTCTTAATGCCATTAGTTCTGCATACACCTCAAACCTTGAAAAAACTATATGCTGGATTCCTGGCCACTCCGGAATCACTGGAAATGTGGTTGCGGATAAAATGGCTGCGGGGGCTGCGCTGCAAGACATGGTTGACTTAACAACAGTACCCTACCCTGACATCAAGCCACACATCAGACAACACCTTCGCAAAACATTGCAAACACAGTGGACTGAACAGACAGACAACAAACTACACGTAATAAAACCATACTTGGAATCATACACTGCCGACACACGAAACAGGTACACAGAAGTTGCCTTTGCCCGACAACGGATAGGGCACACACATGCAACGCACTCATATCTGCTCTCACGGGACCTTCAAGACCACTCTGCAGCAGGTGCGGAGAGGCCCTATCCGTAGTTCACATACTCATTCAATGCATGCACTTGACACAACACGACACAAATTTTCCTCAACTCTACAGACAACACATTCCACTGCACCCGTCGTTGTTTTTGGGTGACGATGATATGGTTTCCAGTAAAAGTGTTTTAAGCATTTGTCAGATGTTAAGTTTTTCAGCCTCATTTTCTACCCAGCAAAATCAACACTGGCGCTATACACCAGCCCCTACCATTGTCCTAAACGGATTTTTCGTTTTTATTGAGCGATTTTAATGTTTTATCCTTCACTCCTCATACCTAACCCCGGATTTGGTGCTCTTTGCTCCAGTTGGCCTTGCGCCATAAAAATCCAACCATTATCATTATCAGTACCGCCCAGGAGATCGTTTGTGGGTTTGGACTCCCATCTGATGACGAGGAATCAGTGAATAGCTTCCGCGGCGGTATATCTGACCTTACCGGATTGTACAACGTGTTGGCCAACTTAGCTACGAAGTGATCCTCAATGGTGATTCCGCAACATCAAGAAGACACACGCGGCCCAAAAACGTCCAAGAGGTTCGTTCTAAAAGCTTACTACGCAAGATGAGGGAATTTATTTTGTTTGTTTGTTCAGACTGTCCTTTTATTTTAGCAGCGGGGTGATGCCCTCCTAGAGGGGGGTGGTAAGGCCGCGAACCGTGCATTGAATTTGTTTATGTTTTTGCTTTTACCGCCTGGCTGCGCCAGGCTGTGCTATCTGTGTGCCAAGTGAAGCGCGTCTTCATTGTTTTGTATGGCGGACTTACCTTTCTTGATAGGGAGAGTGTTTTGAAGTAACGTGACCAGGCTAGAATATTCTTGTTTGATCTGAATTGTTGTCGATGTAATTCGACGGTTGGTTCGAGGAACACCCGCGCCGAAAGATAAATATTCACAGAGCAGACACTATGGCATTCGGTTCGCCGACAATCGCCTGCGCACGTCACTTTGTTGACTGGTGCTTCGCCGCCTATGCATCTTTGAGTTGTTCGAGGAGCACAAGTTCGCAACAATAAACTTGTTTTTCCTCTAAGATAACTGCGTCATCTTTGGCTTCGTGATCATATGTTCCAGCAATAAAGGTGAGTCCGAAATTATCTAAACCGGGAAGCACTTTTTGCTTCCAACCGATATTAACTAACAAAACATATGCCACAGCCAATGCCCTTGCACAATGTTTGCCCAATTATCAACCATTCGTTAACATAGCTACGCTCGTTAGACTGCATTATCCGGTCTTCTTGCAACATCTGTGGCAGTTTAAATTGTGAAAATATAGGTGTGGACATGATTTTAAGAGTTTGAGTATTGATAAAAATGTTGCAGTAACGTTTGCTGCATCAAATGAAGCATTATGTTGGAACGGTTACCTAACAGCAACATTCAAGAAAACGTACGCCGAAAGGAATTTATAAAAAAACAGCTGTAATTTTGCCAGGTAAAAGCCGGACGCATAACCTATGCAAAAGAAAGTCTATATTTCCAATGAGCGTTGTTGATATGTAGTTTATTTTAATTTATTTCTATGCTGTACTCATTGGGAATGCACGGCCTTTTTTGCCATCTGCTCATTGAATATTATCAGAATAAAAATATTAACCTGACATTTCACGATACTCAGATGAGCCCCTAAAATTATGAATGAATGTACTGCGCTATGTTATGCTATAAAGGAGTTTATATTGAGCCACTACCTACCTCTGCCGAAAAACGTCATCCCGCTGTTCAGCTTCAATGTCCATGGTTTCACTTTTATCTCGCGTCATTCTGTTATATTCTTCGAAACCAGCACGGTGTAGGGACTTGTTGCGCTTTTTATTGTCGTTAAGTCAACGAATACCGTGGAATAGAGTGGTACGTAGCTTATTTTGGTACTTTATTCGATTTCCGTTTGTCTTGTTAACATTCAACTCATTATGTCGCATGTAGAAAGTTTCTTAACCCAGTGGGCTGTGTAAACCCCAATTTCCTGAAAAACTCGCTCTGAGACACATTATCGGTCATGCCACCATATTCTGAACAGGTTGAAACAACTGCTTTTTTGTGACGTTTCTTTGAGTCCTACGGTTGGCCAGGTTGACGAGATGAATGAAGCGCACATGCCAGGGTCGGTCATAATACTGGTCATGGGTGTAGCCGTCTGGCTTAGTACGTGCGCCTCCTTTGGCGGCCAGGTCAATGATGGCCCTTCATGGTAAAAAGTACAAAAACACAGACGCACGTCCTAATTGAAGAGCTTAAGGAGATTCAATAATGTCTTCCTTAGGACGGCTTTACGTCCTCAAGACAGAGGTATCGGACAATTATTAGCTGTTGGTCCTACGTTAGGTCAGACAGTTGCACTGCCATCTTTTCGTGACATTGCACCGCCTCTCCTACGATTCCCGCAACCATGAAGAAATTCTTTCGGATAAAAGTGGCAGCAGACCTCACAGCCTCTTCGGCCTCCTTTACAGGTATTCCCTGTTCCTTGATGCCTTGTGTGAGGACGCGTTCACTCTTGAGGAATTCAAATGCTTCGCCTGGTGCCTTCGTACAATCTTCTGTGAGCACGAATCGTACAGCTCTAAACTTTCTTGTCCTGTTTCTGTCCAACAGCTCCTCGACTGCTGGAATATGATGCAAAGAATTATCTCAATCACAAAAGTGCAAGGTCATCATGCACATGTTCTCCTCAATTGCTGGAATACGTTCACTGAAATCCACATGCATAGGGGAATGGCACCATATTCTCACGTAGTTTATGCACCCTATTCGTCAGTAGAACATCGGCTATGTCTGTGAGGCTGGTTTGAGTCCCACGGTTTGCCAGTATGGCAAGCTTTCCGACACTGACATTTTCCTGTAGTGCCCTAGCGATTCTAAAAGACGCTCCTTCGGAAGCATCCGACTCCTCTAGTGTCACTCGGCGAACACTTTAGTTGCTTCGGAACGCCTCCATAATCAGTTCTTCTTGAGTGGAGCTCAGACTCTCCAATGTGAAGTGTAAACTCTCTAACTCCTTAGAACGTGACAGTGCATCACATAAACATCCCAGGGCTCCATCTGAAAAGGCTTCCATGCTTAGATGGAGATATGTTGGACAGGACTTTTCAGAGAGCAAAGCTTTGCTCGCGCCGCACGTGTCCCAATGAGTGAGTAGCAGGTGCACAATTCCGTAGAGGTTTTTCTTGTACATTATATCGGCAAGGCAAGATCTGAAAAAAAACAGCACGCACACAGTTATATTCTGAGCAGCAGCCGACTCAAATTTGTTAATTGCGGTACAGGACTAAGCACTAGAAAATTCTGGTGGTGCTCATTCACAGGTAATAAAGGGAGTAAGCAATGTAAAAATCTTCGAGCGCTGTTTTGTTGGAAAAAATCGGACTTCCAAGCTCTGCAGCCATCTCCGGGGATAGGCTCACCGGTGTCCCCTCTGCAAAGCCAAGGCCGAATTTTCCTTTTTTGTAGGCCCACGTCTGTCACTTTTTGTCTTGGTTAGAACAACAAATGCTCAAAATAGCCTCATGTCGTGCACACTTTTGTGGTGCCTAGACCGTGCAAGGTACATAAAACCAGGAAACGCAACGATAGTTGTAGTTAGTGTTGTCAGTTGCATTAAAATGCTTCTTTTTTCTTTTAACACATTTAATTCTGCCGAGAAATCAAAAGAACCTTGTTTTGCTAACACGCCACCTATCCGCGCTGCTTGGAGATCATGATCTCCAAAACGTAGGCAGGTTTCGAGAAAAAACCTAATTGAGCTTGAACTACACGTTAACAAACCGGCCGCTCCAGCTCCCATAGTAGATATTGCCAGATCGCTTCACGACGTAATAGCATCGAGTAACGTATCAAAGTTTGTTCGAGCGACCTGTGTCTGACTACTTGCCTGTCCTTCTTCAGGACGTTACTGATGCGACTCTTAATGGGGTTGAAATAAGTTTTATTGTAAAATAAATGAGTATGCAGAAAATCAGAGTTGCGGCTACTCTACCCTAACAAAAATTGCGTTAATGGTATCGTTTCTACTATTCTGTCGTAAGAACTCTAGAACATAAATTCCTTCACCTCAATATAATGCCACAGTGTTAGTGAAAATACCAAAAAAATTCAAACCACCATTCTTTAAAAAGAAACGTCCCCAAAAGAAAAAACGAAATGCTGTTGCACACCTGTGTTGACACTGTAACTAAGACACCGGCCAAGGGTAAAATTCTTGTATAACTGAGCAAAAGATACGACTACAACGAAGCTGCGTGTAAACATTAATGTTTATGGAACCCCGGATTTTCGTAAGTACAGTCGTCATCGGCTGAAGGAGTCTAAATTTGTACTCTTATTTAGAATGATTTCAAAGCACGATATTTCATTTTTTTCTGGTATGTCAAAACAATTAAAATGGCAAAAATTGTTATTTTAGTGTTTCACGTTAAAACCGTGTATGGTGTCAACCTCCATCGGAAGTAAATTGCATTCTTCTACAAATTATTCAATTGTGCTTTGTTTGTTAATATAACGGACTGGTCTTCGCTGACGAATGCTGCCCCTTCGAACGTAAAAAATAGATAAGAGATGTTTTTTCACCTGACCCTTTGAACTACCTCTCGAAATATTGTGTAGTCTTATGAGTACTGTTGTCAACAAGAAATAACTGTTCTAATTATTGCCAAGCCCAAACTTCTTTACTGATAGTTTGGAAGTTCTCAAACACGCTGCTGTTGCTCTATACAATATTACTATGGCAGTATCTTTTATCCCACGGTTGTGAGAATAAAAAAAAGCTTAACCACCTCTCACTATCTTCAGAAGTAAAACTAGCGAAGTTGTGGTTCGTAATCTTAGAATCGCGTTAGCAGCTAACGGACGTATTTCGCGTAGCGCCGGTTAAATGCCAGTTACAACTCTCTTCTGGAACGCTACTCTCGCCGCTGATGGTCATGTATTGAGAGCAGAAAGTTATTTTGCAACGCTTACAACTGCACTCTGAAATAGTTGTCCCAGCTATGTAGGATCCGCCATGTAGTAGGGTCGGCGTTGCAGCTAATTATCAAATAACGTGCTCGGGATTACTTAACAAGAAACATGGAATCATTTTTCATATAATCGTACTACCTGCGTCGATGGCCATGCTATAACATAAAACACACCACACGGATAAGTCAGCTCACAAAGACGAAGCTTCCATCGATTGTAATAGTGTAGGCTTCATGTATAAGCAGGTCTACAATGACGGTGAGTGATTTTTTAAGGAAAATGTGAGCCGCTACTTTTAGAAGTATGGAGACCAAAGGATCCTTTTATGAGTTTTTTTTTTTCATTCTCAGAACCCTTGTTTTCAGACTGGAGAAGGCTAAGCCCACGGCAAACGTTGGTCAAAGGCAGCGCAAGAACAGCTCCGCATTTAAAGGAAAAACTTTAAAAAAGGCGTTGCGGAGGGTCACTTTGTGGATTGCATAATTACGGTTTCGTTTCCCACATTGGAAGTCTCAATACTGCACAACATAAAAAACGGAAAAAATATTTTCCAGAGCTTTTTTGTAGATTCAAGGCTTTTGGTTTTCCAGTTTAGATTATTGCAACGAGCCTCCCGAGCCTACTGGGGAGCCTCCCCAGCTGGACTGCACTGGATATATACGGCGGTGGATGTATATGGCAGCTGGATGTATACGGCGCGCACTGCGCCGTATACATCGCCGCGGATCAAACAGCGGGTTGAGGGGGGTATCCAGCAGTGGGCAAGGCACAGTCCAAGAATGCGGTTCACAAACTCATTTGTGTTCTTTATCTAGTGGAGCAAATGATACGCGATATGCTTTGAAAGCAACGATGTTCGCTTGCTCTAGAGCCATGCCCCCTGCCTCTTTATGACATGTTTTATAAACATTCTGTATTATTTCCCTTTCCGTTGCTTCTTATAGGCGACATTCAGGAACACCCAGGCTTTGATGAATTGCCCATCTCATCTCAGCTTAAAGGAGTACTGGCACGAAATTTTCGTGTTACGTTTTTTTCGCTGCTATGCGTGCCTACCAGCCCACTAATCATAGAATGACAGATTAGACAGTCGAGCGCAGTGCAAACATTCATTTACGGCGTCGTTTATTCGGGCCAGTTTCGGTTTCGACTGAAAAACGCCGAGCAGCCGCCATAACAGGATGTATCACATGACGTCACTATTCTTGCCGCATCGCTGCCTCTCTGGAAGCGCGCGCGAGCGAGCGCACGCGCGCGCCCTGACCGGCCGAGGTCTTCGCCGTCCCCACAGGACCGGGCAGCATGACGTCAGTCCCAAAACCATGACGTGTACACACGCCCGAGCAGGGCGCGCCAACCACAGCCAGCGCGTCGGCTTTGTCACGGGAGCCCCGACGTCGGCAGTTTGGGGCACGTAGCACATGATGTCATGTCGGCCCGCTCTGGGCTTTCTCGTGCGGGCGAAGATTAAAATGGATTTTAAATATGTTTCGCTGGAGTGTTGCTGTTGAAACTTGCTGGGAGATATCTCCTGATAAAAAAGAAGCGTTTTACATAGTTATCACAGCTTCGAAATTTCGTGTCAGTACTCCTTTAAGGCTATCAGCAGACATCGGAGAAATGAAGAAGTCAAAGGATTTTTCTAATGAGAATCTCAAAGCTAATAATAACAAGCTAGATTCTAGAAATAGGAATGTCACGATTCGAAAGAATTCACCGTTTGGGCAGCCCTAAACTAGGCGAGAGCGCTAAGACCGGGCCGAAAATAGTACCAAAACAAGTGAATTTCCCAGATAAAGTCTTGATTTTCAAAGACTGCACAAAACAAAAAATCTAAATTTCTCATTTCGCAGATTTCTCGCGCTCAGAACGCGAAATAAACTAAAAAAAACCGTGATCGCATTGAAAAAGACAAAGTTCGAATAATAGCCATCCATTTGCTTGGAATGACGAGAGAAGCTACCACTGCCACTAAAACGAACATCAACCCAATGTCGTCGAGCTACGGCGCAACCAGCGACAACGCCGGTAACACTTCTCAATTTTGATGCCCGCAGCATGGTTAACAAAGTGCACTAGAAGCAATGCTTTTGGTCTTCAAACTTGTTAAAGTGACAATTGGCGAAACTTGGCTTCATCCGAAAATATGTGACCAAGAATTCGTGCCACCCAACTACAGGCCTGTGCGCAAGGATAGGTGCTCAAGGGAAGGGGTCGTGGCAATCCTCATCAAGCAAGGTATCAATTACTCTGTCATAGGCGACGTGCACATGTACATTCCGTACAGTGTAAGGTACATTTAAACACTGCTGGTCTCTTTGAAGGTTAATTTGCAGACTTCCGAACGATGATCCTGATTATATGGCTCCCTTATTGTATTACACGCCCATGCCGAGGAGCAAAATAGTGATGTCGCAGGACTTCTGTTTTACACAAATAAACTGCAACTCTGTGACGGATCGGATGCCGTAGAAAATGTGTCATTTGACACAATTTTCACGTTTAATTTCGGCAAGCGTTGACGCGGACACTCAGATTCAAAGAGCGTCCACTTCAATTCTGGACCTTCTTATTATTAACTACTATTTCCTCCCCAACAAAATAGACGTGGAAATTCTCGATTGCCTGTCGCACCATATGGCTGTTCTTTGTTCATTGCCGCTATCAAATGTTCCCTCACGGGACCATAAATTCCTGTACTCGCATTTAGAAACGCAGGTGACAATGTTATATTCACTTATTCGTGAATTTCACGCATACTACAAACCTTGACAGGATGAGCGGTTCAGCTTCGATGACGTACGGCTAGAACTGAAGAATCCCGAATTTCACTGCTATAAAATTGTTGTCCCGACCGTAGTAAAGAAACACAAGAAAACAGAGACAGTGGATTATTTGACAATGAATGAATGAATGAAATATTTTTTTCATAAAGGAGAGGTCGAAGTCGGGTTGGGGAAGAGGAAGGGGGGTGGCAAAAGATAAAAATAATAATGTTCGCGCATTTCATGACATTATTTCAAACATCCACCCCGCAGCCACACCACTTAGTGCGAGTCATTTGGGGGAACGTAACTTTTTAGAGGAATGAGAGGCGGCTTGGTTGTGTCGTCATGGCCAAACCGTAGACGAACGATCTCAAGGCTACTGGGGAAGGTTGGCATTTTTTTGCGAAAGACCAGACGTACATGTACGTTTCCTTTTATTTTATCTGCGGCTTAATCAATGTTTTCTTATGTGCGAACATAATGTGGTCAGCGCCTCCTCCTTCCTTTTACCAGTTTGCCGCATTCTCACACAACGTGCTGAATGTGCTTCTTTTGTAGCGGCATAGGTTGCATGGACTGAAATGTAGCGGTGTGGTTATGGTGCCGTCCGATCTTTTGGCAAATTCACGCAGTCCATTCCCGGCTCTCTCTAATGTCTGCGTCATGGCGTATCCAGTTCGCACATTGCAGATCAAGGCTTGGAGACCCCACGGAAGCTTTGAAGGATTGGGTGTCGGGTGGTGGCGTCCTGTGCTCCGCAATGGCGCCTTCCTTGACACCCATAAGAGGCAACAGGTCATTCAAAGGACATGTGCTCTGGAGGGAGGGATTGGCTGCACATGCCATGTCATGAGCGACCTCATTACCTGGGTTGCCTTTGTGTGTACCGGTT
>JABSTR010002481.1:0-39145 GCA_013339765.2 Haemaphysalis longicornis | reverse complement strand
TGCTCGAATTCTACGCACCATCCCTGAGACTCCGCACTTACCTCCTATACGTCTCCTTTGGAACCCCGCCCACTCGGCCGTGGAGGAGAAAGAGGTGGCTCATGAGCTGGCCTGCGAGCTCACCAACCAGGCGTCAGATCATCCTGCCACTCCGCTTCTCTCAGCACCTCACCCCTCCTTAGTTTTCAAAATATCCTGACTCAATACAAGGACAGTAGAACGCATTTATCCACACCCGCACTCCTCACTCGCTCGACACCAAGCGACCATACTACGGCAAATCCAGACGAACACCTTCCCTTCGCCCGCACTGTAAAGCAGAATATATCATACCTTATACAGCCCGCTCTGTCCTTCTGGCAGAGACTGGGCAAACATGCAACACATACTATGGCAGTGCCCCACTATGCAGGCCAACAATTTTATTCGCGAAGAATCAGAGTGGGAGGCCGTGCTGCTCAGCCCCAACCAGGATATCCAGACGGCTCTCGAGGCTCTGGAGATCCGTGCGGGTTCTTGGGGGCTTCAGCGAGGCACGCTACCGCATTCACCTCATTCATAAACGGCCCGGCCATAGGCGCCACCGTCGGGTCCAAGCTGGACTCGGCTGCCAACCATCTGAGAAATTATCGGGGCACTAAATAAAGTATTTTCTCTCTCTCTCTCTCACCACAAAATACTCAGAATTGCCACTGCCGCCTCCTCGGGGCTTCAAAAGAAACTTTCTCAGCGATGACACCTTCGGGCTCTTATTGGCTGTGGCCGCACGACGATCGCAACGATGCACGACTGCATCTGGCTTGCCAGTCAAACGTCGTGAGCCTCCTCCGAGCAGCCAACGACGCCAAAACCGGTCCTAACGATGAGTCGTAACGATCAGTCCATGCGAATCGCATGCACCATTCGTGCATGTGTCTCGCGCTTTAGTCACTCCATTTTCCTTTCTTGCGGACACATAGGTCGAACACTTGATTGGAATAATGTTTCGCTGCACGGGCGGGCATGGAAGTTCACTGTAAGCGGTCAGGGTGTGAGCCACCATTTCAATCAATCAATCAATCAATCAATCAATCAATCAATCAATCAATCAATCAATCAATCAATCAATCAATCAATCAATCAATCAATCAATCAATCAATCAATCAATCAATCAATCAATCAATCAATCAATCTTAATTGCAGAAACGAGCTGGAAAAGCTTCCAGGGATATAAGTTGCGTTACGCAGCTTGACAGGGCCTTAGAGGCATGTAGGCGGCAATAGGGTGGTTGATTATGGGAGTTTAACGCGCCGACGCTGCAGAGGCGATGATGCGTGCCGTAGTGGAGGGCTACGGATTAATCTTGACCACCCGGGAAATTTTACGTGCGCCGAAATTTCGAACACATGGTTGTTTTCGCTTTTAGTCTCCATCAAAAAAGCAGCAACCACAGCCGGGCATCGAACCCACGTTGTTGCGCTCAGCAGGGCGACGATAGAGAATGATACAACATGCAATACAGCAATTAATACTGACACGGCAGTTCAACCAAACACTTTCATTTTAAAATAACAAACAGGACAATTACAATGACATGACAATGACAATATTATCACACGAGTATACACTCTACTAGCGTGCTTTCTAAACACAGACATATATTTGTGGTAGAAATACGTGTAGCCTCCGAAACCCAGGAAAATCAGCTGACACTGACTGTGCTCCTAAATAAATGTGTTTCTTCTTCTTCATGTCAGCAAAAATTCCGTTGTTATGTTGGAAAAGAAATTTCACTTCATGGATTCGAACAATTCCCCTTGTGTACGACCTCTCAGCAGTCTTTCTTTGAGGCGTTTTTGCAGCTTTAGCTTGTGAGGTTCTTGGGGGCATTGCTTGCACCATTGGAATTGAGAAGTGCGTGCCACACACTGTTGAAATATCGCTCTATGCTGATTATATCTGCATCTGGAGCTCTGGCCGCAACAGGCGAGTTTTACGAGCTCGCCTTCAAAAAGCGATCAATTCAATAGCGGACTTTTTGACAAGACGCGGCCTCAAAATCTCGGCTAAGAAATGTGCTGCAATAGACTTCACCGCTGTCATCTTTCAGATGCAGGGGTCCGCATACCCTTTGTGGACTCACACCGATTCCTGGGTGTAGCACTTGACAGGTAGATGACGTGGTCCCGTCACGTTCGTCTCCTGAAGCAGAAACTGGGCTCCTTTGCTCAGGTGTCACGCATGCTGACCAGCGACTCAGGAGGCTGTTCTGTTGGGCCCCTCATACGTCTATACACAGCACTCTGCGAAGGACTGCTCCGATACAGCCTCCCAGTACTCGGCCCTCTTTTCAAGACCAACACAAGGCTGTTATAAAGTTTGCAGGCCCGAGCTCCGCGGTTTTGTCTGGGTCTTCCGAAGACAACTTCTACACTGGGGACCATACGAGAGTCTAGGCGCTTCTTACCCAGTGTACTGGTGAAAGAGAAGCAGCTTCGCCTACATCTGCGGCTGGCGACTAGGGCCCATGGACATCCGTTGAGTTCTAACTCCACCTTAGAGGTACAAGACACTCTACCACACTTGTGTCAGAAGTGCCCTGCGCCGCTTCATCTCCCGCCCTGGTTGTACTCCCCCTGGCGAATTGTCACCACAGTACCGGGCATCAGCCGTAAATCAAGGTTAACAATTCCAGCCCTAAAGTACTTCACTCTAGAGTACATGTGGAATCGCTACCCTAACCACAAGCATATCTACACTGATGCATCGGTGACGACCACATCATCTGCTGTCGGAATCTGGGCTCCATCAACGCGGACCACAATTGCGGCCAGGTTAAGCAACAAAACAACGTCGACGACCTGAGAACTTGCTGCCTTGCGCTCCGCTTTGCAGTACATTATTGAACAAGAAACTTCTGCGTGGTGATTTTCACAGATTCACGGGTGGCGCTTCAACAACTAGCATCATTCCCGCGCGAACAACTGGCCCACGAAATACGCACCCTGCATACAAACATGCCAGCTTACTTCCCGAGGTAGTGTTACAGTAGCTACCTGGACATTGTGGGGTGAATAAGAATGTGTGGCCGACGAAACAGCTTGCGCGACCCACACCCAATGTAGTGTCATCATCCCGATTCCTTTCGACGTGACGCCGCGACACTTGCGTACTCCGTGGCGCCGCAGTTACAACTCTCAATATGGACGGACGGAACAAAAACGTTTCAGCCATTGTACAGAATTGATCCCGCCTGCACTTTTCGAATGCCGTGTGGCTTGGGAAAGCGCGACGAAACACTTGTTCACCGCATTCGCCTCAACATCGCTTTTACCAGCCACTACTTGCACAAGACGACCGAGTTGCCTCCCCTCACTGTCACGTATGCAGTGTTCGTGAGGACATAAAACATGTACTGTGTGTGTGTGTCCCCGTTATGACACCCCGCGGCTAACCTTGAAGACAACTTTGGGACTGCGTGCTGATGCACCACTGAAGCTTTGCGACGCCATTGGTCCTTGGCACTCAACTGCCGCGGCAACACGGAGTACACGGGCCTTGGTGACATTTTTCCGTGACTCCGGCCTTAACGAAACTCTGTGAACGTATGCCTTAACTTTACTTCTATTTGTGTGTTGTGTGCGTGATCCTGCGTCTGTCAGTTTGTATGCCTATTTGCGTTTGTAGTGTCTGTATGAGTTTTGAGTCTTCGCTCCTTTCACTTTCGCCCATCTCATGTTCATGTGGAGTAGCAAGCCAAGCTCGCTGCCAGGCTGACTTCCCTTCATCATTAAAGGCATTCCTCCTCCTCCTCCTCCTGAGTAACATTCGCAGGGTGTATTTATATATCCTGTTCCTTCAAGATAGAACTCTTGGTTTCGATTCAGCGCACGTTTTTCGTTGTTTTATCAAACATTCTCTTATAACGTCCACTTTGACCTGCTTTCAGAGCACGCTAAAAATATGCTTAGTCACCTCACTGATAAATGGGAGTACTGGCGCTTAAGCGGTGCAAGCGCCCCTTTGTTATTTTTCGTTAAGCCCTTTTTTATCTTTATTAGCTGAGCCACCAGGCCAATACTGTACGAACACACGCAGAGCTCCGCTGTGTTTACGCTGTTGTTAACTCGACGAGTGCGACGAATGGATATCGTTTACTGGACGAAGAGTTACTTATATAGGCAATACGCACCACAAACACAAGGAGATAAAGCAACGTAAGCTGGAACCCGCCTATATATGTGCTACCCACTAACCACGGAGATGAGAACAAGAACGCATGCGCCGGCGCTTCTGCGTAGCAGATTGGCTCATTTGGTGTGTTGAGGTAAGACTTAGCCCGGAGTACGCACAGATTTTGTGGGTATGAGTCTGACTCGGACGATCCACCGCATGCGGCTGCCGTGTAGACAGCGCCGGCATGAGAGGCAGGCAAGAGACAGAGGCCCCCGCACGGGGCCCCTTCAGTAATCTTGGTGACGGTATTGACGACACCGCGGACCCCGAGCCCCCCAACATAAGCTGTTACCTACCGTGGTGATGTTTTAGTAAGGATAGAATGTAGGTAGAGTAACAGAGAAACCACGGGCTGCCAGCCACCGTCCCCTGTCTTGCTAGCTATAAAACCAACCGCCTTTACTAGCCTCCCTAGCCTCTGTACTTATGCCATAATCTTGCCAAACTCCAGCTCTCCCAAACAGCCACTCTCCTGTGCTCTCTCCTACCCTTCCCCGCTCTGTAGCCTTCCTGCGTGCTTTCATGTCCACCAGCCAGCGCGCTTCTCGGAAACTATGCAAAGTAGGTGAAAGTTTGTTTGGCGTTCCCAGGCGGCGCTCCTACGCCTTCCTGTTTTTCACCATGCCTGTCTGTCTTGGTCTGTCGCTGATAAAACCGCCTTCGCCACGGAGCAAAATCATTTGTGCTGCCCTAGGATGATGCCGGCGTTGCGCGCTTTTGTACTTGGATCACGGGCCCCGAAATTTTCTGATTGGGGCATCCCCCTCTTTCCCCTCAGCATTTCGGTCTTGTTTTGTCTCCGCTGTTTAAAATTAAGGACTATACTGTGGAACCGCCCGGACGGCGTGGAGGGACCCCCAGCTGCTTATCCTTTTGTTTTCTATAATCTTCTAAAATTTACACGCACGTGCTGTTTTTGGAAAGTCATGGTAGAAGTAAGCGTCTGAACAAAAAATGAGCACGCAATTTTTCTTCCCTAAGTCCTCCAGAGAGAAACATATCATTAAAATAATGGCTGCACCACCCGAAAATATTGTTTTTCTGTTCGCTATTTGTCTACCCAACAATTCATAAGTTCTCACACTATTTCAGTTCCGCCTCCGTCAGTTATCTTTGGAAAAATTCAGCATTAAGCGAGCTACATGTTGAACGAGATCCCCAGTGCGCCCCAGAACTAGAGCCCCGTCGCGGCTAACATGTGAGCGAAACGGCTCTTAAAACCCAACAGGCAAGCTGACAGACACACGTCGTAGAAGTGAGTGCACTGTTCGCGATGCTCTCGAGCAGTGACGCAATGCGAGCCGTCCGCCGGAATGCGCCACATAGCGGATGAGTGCCTCAACTAAGCGTCCCTACCCGTCCCATTGAAAAGCGCGCGACATGTTAGGCAACGTTTATACAGGCGGCGTTGACCAGGCAGGGAGCTCCGGGCCCTCTTCAGCTGTCAGGGTAAGGCTGACGAATAAAGTACCCCCGTTCCCTGTTTTTTCCTATGCCATATGGATAATTCCCCCCACCCCCACAAAAAACATGATCGGTCCTTGAAAAGGGGCCGCACTGAAGCCTCATTTCCTCCCTTTCCTTAGTTGACATTTCCAAAACCTGACAATTTCTCTCGCTTTCTAATAGTGAAATCTCTTGACCAGTGAAAGCCCGTCACTGCACAGTCTGTTTTTCTCATCTCCAAGTTCCTTGACGGCATTGTTTGAAAATCCTGTAAAGCCATGAAGCTCAAAACGGGCAATCCTCATCGAAGTTAACAAAAGACAGCAATCTATCAACCTCCTTACAGAAACCTGCATCGTAGATACAGACATAACGGTCACGCCCCACCGCACGCTGAACAGCTCCTAGGGCATGATCTCTGAACCTGACCTAATGAACGAAACAGAGGCAGAACTGCTCCAGGACCTTTGAGAGCAGGGCGTGACGGCAGCGCAAAGAATAACCATGCGTCGAAATGACACCAAAATCCGTACAAAAACTTGATCTTGACTTTGACTGCTCCACGCTCCCCTAGTCGGTCAATGCAGGCTTCATAAGATGTCCACTCCGACCTTACATACCAAACCCGCGCCGCTGCTTCAAATGCCAGCGGTTCGGGCACGGTACAAACTCTTGCCGCGGCAAAACACCCTGTGCCAAATGCGCCGCACAGGCCCACCCGCCAGATAATTGCAACTCCACCACCTCCACTTGTTTTACCAGCGGGGGACCGCACGCGACGTACTCCCGCACATGCGAGAAATTCTAACGAGAAAAGAAAACAATCAATTTGAAAGTAACAAAGAACATCACCTTCCCAGAGGCGCGAAAGAGGTTCGCCTCGTTCCCCCTGAGAAGGTACGCCGATGCAGCTCGCCGGGGGCCGGAGTGGCGTCTGGTTTCGGCACGGACCCAGTACCGCGAGTAGGACTTGCATGCAGTATCCCATACACACGCGAGCTGGTGTGTATTGGACGCTGCACGCCATTCAGCAAAGTATCATGTGTCTCCAAGAAACTCACCTCAATTCTAAGCAAAGAAATTTCTTTAATAGGCACATGGTATTCAGAAAGGACACTGTTGGCTGCACACACTCTTCGGTCGGTGTGGCTATTGTCGCCCGGAAATCACTAGCATGCCACCCTCTCTCTTTAACCACTGTCCTTGAGGCTGTAGCAATCCGTACGATAATATTTAATAGGTTGATAACGGTGTGCTCCATTTATATCTGTACTGATTTTGCACTTCTGAACTCTGATTTCGAGGCACTGGTTGACCAGCTACCCGCACCATACATCCTCAAAGGCGACCTTAATGCGCACAACTCTCTTTGGGGCTCCTCCCGAACGCATGCCCGAGGTGGCCTGAGAGAAGTTTCTTACATCCTGTGGAGAATGCGTTTTCAACAAAAGAGCCTATGACACAATACATACTCAAATCTTGACTTGGCTATTGGTTCTGCAGTTCTCTTTTCATGTCTTGTGTGGGGTTTGGGCACGGACCCATATGGTAGTGACCACTTCCCCACTTCACTAACGTATAGAGGTAAAGGCCCAAGCAGTCCATCTTCCAACAACAGTTTTAATGAATCATAAGCAAACTGGAGTACATTCACAGAAACCTCTAAACTACACCACACATTCATAAAACACCTACACGTGGAGGAAGCAACCCTACTCATCACGGCGCACATCCTCGACGCCGCCCACAAGTCTATTCCCCATGCGTCCGGCGCCCCGCGCCACCAAAGGAGGCCGTGGTGGAATGAGGACTGTAGGCGGCCGCGACAGGCCCAGAACAAGGCGTGGGGTGTCCTTAGTCGGTACCCCACATCGCAGAACCTCATCTCTTTTAACCGGGCAAAAAATCAGGAAGAGTGTGCGCCGGGAGGCGAAAAGGGAGAGTTGGCGTACCTTTCTCACCTCTATAAACTCATACACAGACACTCACAAGGTATAGACACGAATACGCAAACTGAACGGACAACAGACACACAGCCTGCCCCTTTTCAGCACAACAAGGGACACATTTGAAGACCAGGCTCATGCACTCGCACAGCACTTCCAACACGTGTCCAGTTCTGCACACTACACAAACACTTTCATGAAGCACAAAACATCTGCAGAAAAGAAGCCCTTACATGACAAACACAAATCGAAATCTGCTTACAACTGCGAATTTACAATTCATGAGTTAAGGGTGGCCCTGAGCACATGTCCGCCTTCAGCTCCTGGTGCAGACATTACATTCACAATGATACAACACATAGATGTAGACACACTAGAAACACTTCTCCACTTATACAATAAGATACTGCTTTCGGTGTGCCTTCCCATGTCTTGGAGGGAAGCGATGGTAGTAGCCTTTTTTAAAGAGGGAAAGGATACCACATTACCCGCAAGTTATCGTCCCATCGCACTGACAAGCTGCCTGTGCAAGCTTGTTGAGGAGATGATTAACAGAAGGCTAGTGTACTTTTTGGAGTACAATGGTCTTCTCGAGAGCTGCCAGGCATGCGTCAGGGTGGGGCGATTCACGAATGATCAACTTGTGGCCTCAGAGCAATATATATAAAACATGCCTTTGTTCGCAAAGAGTATTGCATGACCATATTTTTTGACATTGAAAAATCATATGACATGGCATTGCGCTAAGGCATCTTCATTGACTTGAAATATTTTGGGATATCCGTAACATGTCGAACATACTTGAAAGCTACTTGTTTACAGAATATTTCCGGTGAGAGTAGGCTCTGCGCTTTCCAGAGTTCGTGTACCAGAAAACGGTGTTGCTCAGGGTGGAGTATTGAGCTGCACATTGTTTATTGGGAAGATGACCTCGCTAGGCAACGCGCTGCCTCGAACAATATCTTACTCTATGTATGTAGACGGTGCGCAGAGATCTTTTCAATCCTGTAATCTGCCAATTTGCGAACGCTAAGTCCAGCTTGCCGTTAATAAACTCGCTCGCTGGGCAGATCAAAATTGATTTAAATGGAATCCTACAAAATGTACCTGCGTCGTGTTTTCAAAGAGGCGCTGGATCCACGCGGATCCTGACGTTAGACTTCATGGCAACTCAATTCCTGTAAAAAGAGAACACAAGCTTTTAGGTGTAGTTCTAGATAAAAAAACTCATGTTCATTTCCCACATCAAACAGCTCAAACATAAATGCCTGAAAACAATCATCATTCTTAAAATCCTGTCCCACCAGTCCTATGTTGTTGAAAAACAACTCCTTTTGCGTGTTTTTTCCAGTTTGGTGGGATCTCGCTTGGACTATGGGAGTGTGGTTTATGGGTCAGCAACAAAAAACAGCACTCAATATGCTCGACCCAGTATTGCACGTGGGGCTTGACCTTTCCTGTGGCGAAGTCCGTACTAGCCCTGTCCGGAGTCTTTATGCAGAGTGTGACAAATAGTGCTTATCGCACCAGAGAACCTATGTTGACTTGTTATATGCTTTTACAGTTTCATGAATGTATGGCCATCCTTTTGTACCCATTTTTAATGATGCCTCCACATCCCAGATCCTTTTAAATCGCCTAACCATCTCTGCATCTTTCTCACTCAGAGTCAAAGGGCAGGTGTGTGAACTGACTGTCTCCTTTTTCATCATCACCAGCCTATCTACGCCCACTGCAGGGCAAAGGCCTCTCCCATTATTGTCCAATTACCCCGGTCCTGCGCTAACTGCGACCAATTTATCTCCGCAAACTTCTTGATCTCATCTGCTCATCGAACTTTCTGCCACCCCCTGCAACGCTTGCCTTCTCTAGGGATCCACTCTCTTACCTTTAATGACCAACGGTTATCTTACCTTCACATACATGCTCTGCCCACGTCTATTTCTTCTTAATTACTGCTAATATGCCCTTAACACGCGTTTGTTTCCTTCTCAAATCCACTCTTCTTGTTCCTTTATGCTACACCTATAATATTCCGCTCCATTGCCCGCTGAGTCGTTTTCAATTTAAGTTGAACCCTCTTACTGAGCCTCCATGTTTCTGCCCCGTATGTGAGTACCGGTAAAATGCAGCTGTCATACACTTTCTTCTTCAGGGACAATGGTAGGCTGCCATTCATTATCTCAGAATGTCTGCCGTATACACTCAACCCCATTCTAATTCTAATATTGTCTGCCTCATGGTTCGGATCCCGCGTAACAACTTGGCATAAGTAGATATATTCGCTTACCACTTCCACTGCCTCGCCAGCTGTTTCAAACCGCTGTGCTCTCCCAAGGTTATTAAGCATTACTTTACTTTACTGCATATTAATTTTACGGCGCACGGTTCTACTCTGCCTGGCCAGTGCGGTAAGCATGCTTTGCGATTCGTCCCATGAGTTACTTAGCAGGGCAACGTCATCAGCAAATCTGAGGTTACTGAGGTATTCTCCACTAACCCTTACGGTAAGGCTTTCCCAATCTAATGTTCTGAGTACCTCCTGTAAACATGCTGTGAATAACATTGGAGAGATTTTATATTCTTGTCTGACGCCCTTCCTTATAGGTATTTTACTGCTCTCCTTGTGGAGGATGATGGTAGCTGTGGACCAGTGTTGCCATCACTGGTCATCAGATATCCACTAAAAAGCAATAACAAATCCGCCAGACTCCGCTAGATTCTAAAACATATCCGCTAAATTTCCCGCTAGGTCCTATTTTATTAGAAAAAGAATGCAATTTCGTACGATAAATACCTTTATCATTCTTAGAATCTGCCCAAAACTACGACAGCTGAAATACCATATACAAGAGTCCTCCAAGGAGTCTAACCAGAACACTTGAGGCTTCAGTGCGGCGGTGGTCGTCATTTGTCAACCTCATCACAGATGAGGCTAAAAGTTATAAATGTTCACACTGATGAAAAAAAAACTCACAGGTCAACAAAAAAACACATCGAGGTCTTCGTCGCCGGAGTCGTCGTCTGATATCATCTCTACAGGAACGCTGGTACTCGTTCAGGGACCAGAAAGGAGATTTGGTTGCACATACGTTGCAGATGTCCCGATGGCACTAAGAACTGCCGCGGGAAGTTCGTAATCAAAACAACGTTTCTGGTGTCGCTTCGGCCCCGCTCTTATGATGAGGATGGCGTTTGTAGTTTCAGGCTTCAGCTTGTTCCGCTGCTCGGATTTTACTATTTTAAGCTGACTAAACGTCCTCTCTACTTCGGCATTTCTATACGGCAGCACGAACATCGACATGGCAAATCCGGCCAGCTCGGGGAATAGGTTTTCGCCGCAGGCGTCCTTACAGGAATGAACTTCACACCAGAACGACTGCGTGGATGATATTTGCTTTCAGTTCAGGAGGGTAATTTTGCTCCACTGGTTTTTAATTTTTCTATTGTCTCATGGGGCACTGCCATTGCTTCCAGCACAGGAATCAATGGCTCCTTCACGACGCACAAAGCGTTTTCGACCGATAAGAGTGATGTTTCCTGGAGAACTGTGATCTTGTAGGGAAGTCGCTGTCCGATTTGATCTACTAGCATGGTAATAAACCTTATGCTGCTTTCTCGCATCACAGCCATCACAGCTTTATCTGCGAGAGAGAACCCATCGGTCTTCTCAGCTTTCACGTTGTCAACGTACTCAAACAGGTAGCCCAGATATGGCTTGGGGTTCAAGTGGTCCTCAAGTCTGCACGTCAGAACGTCAATCTGCTCTGTCGGAATTACGACTTTTTTAACCAAGCTTGAAAGCAAAGTCATAAGGTCTTTCTTGCAGGGCGATTTTGAATCGGTGCACTGCGTGAGGTATCCACCAGAAATCCGCTATATATGAAAATGGTCCGTCAAAAAATCCACTAGCCGCTAGACTAATTTTTTCCCCGTCAGAACAAAATGAAATCCGCCAGATTTAGCGAAAAATCCGCTAAATTGGCATCACTGCTGTGGACCCATTGTAGATAACCTCTAGTATTCTTGCATAATGCTCATCTACCCCCTGGTTTCGTAATGCCTGGATGACTGCTGAGGTTTTGACGGATTCAAATACTTTCTTATAAGATGTGAAGGCTATATATAGGGGTTAAGTATACTCAGCGCACTTCTCTATCAACTGAGTGAACGTGTGAATACGGTACATTGTTGAATAGCCTTTACGGAACCCTGCTTGTTTTTAGGTTGACTGAAATCTAAGGTTGCAGAAATTCTGTTAGCGATTATGTTGGTAAGTACATTGTAGACGAGTGACAGTAAGCTGATCAGCCTGTAATTTTTCAAGTTCTTCATATCACCTTTCTTATGGATTAGGATGATGTTCGCGTTCTTCCAATATTCCGGTACACTTACGGTCATTAGGCATTGCGTATACAGGTTTGCCAGTTTTGCAAGTACAATTTCTCCACCATCCTTTACGAGGTCTGCGGTTATCTGATCCTCACCAGGTGCTTTGCCCCCTTTCATTGCTTTCAAAGCCTTCCTTACTTCTTCGGTCGTTACTGGTAAGATATCTATCTCCTCTTAACTACTTTTTCGTTCAGCATTATCCTGGATGTCCCGGCTGCTGTACAGATCCCTAGAGAACTCCTTGGCTACTGTGACTATTTTATCCCTATTTGAGATGACATTGCCTTGCTTGTCTTTAAGTGCATACATCTGATTTTTCCCCGTGCCAAGACGCCTTTTTAATGCTTTCAGGCTCCCTCCCTTCTTTACATCGTATTCGATCCTCTCCATATTATACTTCCGTATGTCAGCTGCCTTACGCTTATTGAGTAACTTCGAAAGCTCGCTAGTTCTATTCTGTCAGCTGGGGTGGAAATTGCCATGGTTTGCCGTTTCATAATTAGATCTTTCGTCTCCTCGGAAAGTTTACTAGTATACTGTCTAGCCATCGTGTACCCGACCTCTACTGCACTCTGTGATAATGCGTGTAGGGTTGTCGCTGGCATCCTGTGTCGTAAGCTTTGCTTCCTTGGTAAGAGCTGAATATCGGTTCTGCAGCCCTATCCTGAATTCTTCTACTTTACGTCTTGCTGTTAGCTCATTAATCGGCTTCTTTCGTACTAGCTTGTTGCGGTCCCTCCTCAAATCTAGCCTAATTCAAGATCTTACCATACGATGGTCACTAAACCTAACCCTTCCGAACACTTCCACATCCTTCATGATGTCAGGGTTATCGCATAATATAAAGCCTATTTCATTTTTTTGCTCCCAATTTAAATACCTATAAAACATCCTGTAGCACACTTTTACCCCACATGGCAAGTTCGTCCCGTGCTATGCGACATGCCATTTGTAAAAATATGAAGGAATCAAGTTCCGCGAAGCGCAATTCTGCAGCACTTTTGTTTTTACGGGATAAATATGGCTGAGCAGAATTTTACAGCGATGCGTACAAAACATCATCCACCGTCTGCTGTGCTGCGCACAGTCCCAATTTTAATGCGAATAGAACCATGAATATAAACACTAGTATCTTTACGGCGGAGGCATATGCCATTTTTCTTGTTGCAAATCATATCATTGAAGATAACATCCCTAAGTCTGTCATTTATACCGAGTCGTTGAGTATGGTGCAAGCATTATCATCCACAAAGTCATCCTAAAACAGTTATCAATCTTGTCCTCAGGATCATTATCTCTGCATATGCCTCGAATCTTGAACTGACTATGTGTTGGGTTCCTGGCCACTCTGGGATAACCGGTAAGGACCGCAGATCAGATGGCTGCTGCTCCTTTACTTACAAATACACTGCACATAGCAACAGTACCCTACACTGACCTCAAGCCACACATAAGAAAACACTTTCGCAATACACGGCAAGCAGACTGGAATACACTGAGATACAACTAGTTACACCACCCAATAAACTATACAACTTGTTACACCACACAATAAAACAACACTTGGGATCATACACTGCGAACACACGCAACAGACACACGCAAGTCGCCTTGGCCAGGTTACGAATGGGCCACACGTATGCGACGCACTCACACCTGTTCACTAGCCCGCCATGACCCGTGTGTAGCAGGTGTGGGGAGGGCTTATACGAAGACCACATCCTAAACACATACGAGGCATTTGACACAACACACAGACACTTCAAGGAACTATATAGACAATACATTCCGCTACACCACTCCTTGTTTTGGGCGACAATGCCATGGTTTCTGTGCAACGTGTTTTTATATATTTGTCACATGTTACTTTATAAACCTCAATTCCTACCATGCGTAATCAAAACTGGCCCTATACATCAGGCATCACCATTGCCTTTAATTGATTTTACTGTTCTTCTGGCTTACACATTTCAGTAGCCACTGTTTTCTGTTATATACTTTTGTTAGGCGCTCTTTGCCCCAGCTGGCCTAGCGCAAAAAAATCTAACCATCATCATCATCATCATCAAGAGACAAAGGGAACCGACGCCGGCCCCCAAGGGGGTTTATTCACTAAAACCACCCTGGCGCTCCCGTGTTCTGGTTCATAGGCGGGTCCCGCGTTGCTCGAGCTGCCGGAGTGGTTGGACTCCGCTGCTACCGCTCGACGATTGTTGGTCCAGGGTGGAGGTGAAGTCCCAGGTCGCTCCGCCACCGCACGCCATGATGTTCCCGCACGGAGCAGCCGGCCGCCTCCGCCGAGCGCCGCAGCAGAAGTTCCCCGCTCGTCGCAGCCGCCTCGAGCATCCCTCAAGCTCGCCGCTTCCAAGTGCGCCGGTGACGCCTTCTCACGATGCGCGAGCGAACCCCCAATTGTTGCCATCCCATTGTGCGAGCCGAGTCGTCGTCGAAGAGCCGCGCGGGTCTCGGAGCGCTGCCGCGTACCGACTCTGGATCGCGAGTTCCCACAATTACAGATTTGATAGCTGGTAAGCAAGTGACGGTGTGCAGAGCTTGGCGTCCACTGCTCTTCAGTCTAGTCTCATCGTGTTGCGTACTATAGGCATGGGCATCATAGGTACTCAAGATGGATGGTACCAACATGCGGGCCGTGTTAATTGTTCCCTCTCCTCTCTCCAGGAATTCCTTAACAAGAAAAAAAAAACGACTGCGCAAACTTTGTTCGACCGATCATAGCCTGGCGCCAGCAAGACCATTATTTCAAGTGTGTGGCCTAGCCCCCTGAGTACGTCTACAAAGATGATCGGGAGGCCAGGAATGTACATGTGATGAGAAAGAGCCACGAAGAGACTGTAGACCCACACAGAGGCTTCACAGGAACGTCTTGCCCTTTCGGAAGGTGCTATTGAGGCAACAGGGGGGGTTTTAAGTGCCTTGAGTTGGATTATTACCTTTTGCGTGTTCCTCAAATCAACACTTCCAGCCGTACAGTGTGCGGGAGCATTACCGTAGTCTCACAGAAGGTGATGAAATGACGTTCACCTGTAATTCAGCTGAAGTAAGGTTATCCTGTCGAAGGGGCGTAGCCAGTAATATTTTTCGAGGGTGTTATACGTTGCCGATAAAAGAAATACAAGGAAGAAGTGCCTGCGCCCAGACAATGTGGTAGTAATTTTTCTGCTTTAATAAAGCCAATGGGTTAGGTGCCTCTTTCACTCTCACGTCTACATAAAACAATAGTATAGACAGGACTCCCAAGAACCATTTTGGGCAACAAACTGACAGAGTTGTTACCTAAGTGTTTGTGTTTTAATATACCATTGCGGTGTGTAAACAGCATGGGCGAAAAAGGTTGAAAGGCGGAAGACGGAAGATGCAGCACTCAGAAAATTTTGGGGGGTGTTTGACAGCGAAGCACTCCCCCCACCCTGCACTGGCTACGCCCTGGGTGTGGTGTGCGAAACTTGTCTTTGTGCGCTATTCCGTTCATGTTCTGAAAACTCCACTCACAAAATTCAAGCCAGTCTGAGCTTCTCTGCGTCTTTCTTTTTTTGTATTTCTCCTTCGCTGCTTTGGAACATTTGTATATAGTGGGTCACAGTTAGGATGCCGTCTTTTTTAGGCAGCAGGGTGATGAAGAGAACGACCGAAGACTTAAGTTTAAAAAAAGTACAAAGGTTTCCGGAACTGACATCCTTCACGGTTTCCTGCACGTGCTGCAGTACGGTTTGTACTTCACCATAGCTTACTTGTCTGTCCCCTCTGAAAACCAGCAATCTGACCGAGTGAACTGCACTTTTGTGTCGGCAATCTATTTTCCTCTGTGTTGCTGGCCTCTCATGCGTGAATGAAAGAGCAAAACGTCCTATTGTACTTAAAAGGGCAGAGGGGAGTGCCGAACAGAAGGGGAAGGTGTATGAATGATCAGCCTAGACCTTAGCATAACGGCTCATCCAATCGCAGAAAACTACGCATACTAATAGGGGAGTCTTTTATTTCAATCGTAAGTACTAATTACGCCTTACGTTGCTTGAATTACAAACAGGCAGCCCTCTCCGCCCATTGCTTTTCAGTGTGTAAGTTCCCATGCTTCACTCGCATCAGTTCACTTAGATTAGTGCCGTTTGGGCAACAGCGGCTCTTTGCGTTGTCTGATGTGTGAAAATGAAATACACGTTTTCTCTGAAGAACTTATGTACCATGCACAAAGCACGTAGAGCACGGACGCTTTCATACTGGGCGAAAAGTACGGCCCTACGAATCCGGCTGAGAGATTGAGAGAAGGAGGGAGAGGGTGAGAGAACAACTTTATCATCTAAGCAACCCTAGCCCAGGCCGTCTTGCCACAGTCCTTTCATTGGGAGACGGCCGCTCCGCAGAACTCCCAGAGGTCCTCACTAACACGAATGAAGTGGGCCGCCAGGAGTCCTTGTGTCGACTTCACGTCCACGCTTGGGCCCGGGTTGAGCCAGTCCTCACAGGAAGCGAAGAGGCAACGGAAACGGTACTAACTCCCCAATGCAGGCCTGGATCACCAATACGTTTTCTGTCACTCCTTTTGTCGAACCAAAACTATTTTCTGAGAGGGAAGGAAACACGCTTCTCGGCATGGTACGCCTTTTTTCATAACCTTCATACACAAATATTCGTTTTTATTAAACCATTATTGTATTGTTTAAGCCCTACCGAAATTTCCACTTCTAAGCCACTAGTATAAATACAAGCAAGCAGTGGCGAGCATTCTTCCCGCAAGACTGAACTACGTGGGTGCCAGCGTGCGATATATGAAATCGCCCGCGGTGCACGCAGGAAGCTGAAGCGCGTGGTGGACTGCGTGGACGAGCACACGGCGCAGTGCTTCGAGACGACGCTGCAGCGCCTCTTCAACCAGGTGGTGGCCGGAGCGAAGGAGACCATCGCCGAGGTCTGCCTGCCCGGAGACACGCAGGAAGGTGAGCCGGCCCTTCTTTTTTCTTGTGGCACGGGCAGGCCTGGATCACTTTGATGCGAACTCAATCTCATGCCAGCATCACATGTGCGCAAGAAAACGTTGCTCGGGCATAGGCTGGCTGATATTGCCCTATTGCTTTGAACATGGGCTTCCTGTGTCCGTTATGGTGTGCGGTTACAGCAAGCATTCACGCTCAAGAATTGACTACGCGAAATGTAGTGGTTGGATGCCGTTAACACGTTTTATTATTACGGCGCCTGCGTAGCTGCGTTAAAAGTCATGACGTCGACGTATTCTCATTTCAGAAAGGTAGCGAAGACAGAATGGGGTGAAACAGTCGCAGTGTAGCGGTGACAACTACAGGCATATATTTCTTATGAACGAAAGCAGCAAAATGGAAGACGATAACGTTTAACTCCCTATAGTCACAACGACAGAGATACCGTACATGATAGAAGAAGCCTGGAACTGGGTTTTCGGGTATAGTGTATTTATGCCTTCGGCTGATTACGCTTTTAAACTGGGTGATGTGACGATAATTTAAGCTTTTATGAGTACGTCTGGCTGTAGGTATGCCACAAAAATCTTATGTCTTCTAAAGTATATATTCTTTATGTAAATGTCAAAGTGGACCAGCATAACGTGACAGAATATTAACCGCACAGCCATGAAATACAAAACTTTCCCGACACCGCGTTACATCAAACGTAAACTAAACAATCGTTAATAACAGAAAAATCCTCTTTTTATTAAACTGCAAAGCCTGCAGTTCATCAATACTGCCAACGGCGAAGGCTTCTTTGCACTATGCGGAAGAAAAATACCTCGTTAGGACGTCATGCTGATGATGTCGAGTATGAGCATGAGGTATTTCCGGTGCACATATTAAGAATACTACTATTTAGTCAATCAGTCAAATATTTATAGCAATACCCATAAATAACTACGCAGTGCTGATACATGGGCACTTTTTTGGACGATTAAAGGGCGCAGCGAACGCAAGGTATTGGTACGTGTATACTAAAACACACAAAAATGTAATAAAATCCACTAATGGCATATAACTGCAGCAGATTAGAGTTCAAAAAATCTAAGTGCGATGCCGCGTGATAAGATATGCCAAAGCAAAAATTTCATTATTATAATACGTTGATTTCACGTCGAAGGTGCGTGATCCGTAGGAGACCTGCAGAAAAAAATAACCAGCCCCCTCCGCTAACGAGAATAGGGGTGCGCACGAAGCAAGTCACCAATCAGCATAAGCCAAACGAGAATTCAAAACACTAAACAAGCCCTTAAACAAACCCAAACACATACTTAATCGACTCGAAGCCAAACCCTGACCTATCCATAATCAAACCCCACCCAACCTATAGGCTGATCTTGAACCGATCTTAATGAAAAGGCATACCTCATCAAATAAAGTTCATCACATAAAGAATCACCTCATCACATGCAGATTAATTACCGCTGGCGTGTCTGCATGCTGTCATGCTATACTTCTCAACAACCTTCAAATCAGCGGATCACCTCCCGGCATGCAGCGCGGCCTTTAACGGCGGCGTTCGTGCTAAAAGCACCGCGATTCACAGAGACAGGAGTCTGCAGCACGCCCATTTCAAATTAGCAGCTCACCTTCCGGCGTACAGTGTGGCCCAAAAACGGGGGCTTCCGTGGCAACCACGCAGCGCACGGATCACCTGCAAAGCTCTGCATATATGAATGCCGTGTCAGAATGACGGAATAACCTTCGATTCCGACCACGGGAAGCGTTCTTTTCATGCGGTGCTTGGTTTTTTGGAATACGATCAGCAGATTCCACGACACAAGTGCGTCTATACAAGCTTCGCTTGAAAACCTGGCGCAATGCCAGCTTAATAAGGACCCAGCCCCCTCCCCCTTTATCACATGGCAGCAGCCGCCACACACGGGAAATTCAAAACAACCTGTGCGACAAAATTCAACATGCATGGGTAATGTGCAGCAAACACTGAGGGCGCTATATACTGCAAGCGAACAGACCCTCTACTAAGAAGTTTTCAGCAATTTCAGCAATTTCCGAAGGTTTTCAGCAATTATATAAGCTCTACAAACTAACTATGGACCGAGTTTGTACGAAAGCACTAATGTTACCCCAGTAAATAAATATTACGACAGGCTTACATAAAACGTAAACCTACCCTCTTGGCATAGCGAGCGAATGAGAAGTACTTGAACAGCAAAGTAATGGCTCGTCAACCAGCGCAGTTTCTTAGAAAATGTTCAAAAAGCTAAAGAATATGCCCGCACTCTATCTAACCGCCGCATTCACAAATCTATCTTCTCAACTTAAACCGAGCCAAACTTGCCGCCGTCTAAGTCTGCTTCCCTCATTTCATAGACCCACTGCGCCTTGAAGCTGTACTTCAAGCACACTTCGACTGATTTTTTTTGGAATGAATTCATGCCTGCTTAGCAGCTAGCTTGGAGGCTACATCGTTATTCCAACATGCGGCCCGGCACTAGCAGAGGCAGTGGCACGACGTTGTGTGACTGATCGCCGGCTTCGAGGCAGTCTGTCGTGCCACTGATCCTGTGTTTCGTGGCACGTATACAACGACGAAAAGCCAAAAATACCGCGGTAATCGATGAGCGACCGCCAAAGCACGTGGGCGATGACAGCCGCGGACTGCCACTGCCTACACTGCAACAGCTGATGCTGGCCCTCCGTTTTTACCGGTTTTTACGGCGCTGGCTCCTTGCAGGCGGTTACGGGAGAGCTGGTGAAGGTCTCTCAACCCACTGTGTGGCGCACCGTAAGGAGGGTGACAGAGCTGCTCGAAAAAAAGCCGCCTGTTTGAGCGTCTGGTGCACTTCCCGAACGCGTCGAGCTAGTGCTTCAAGTGGTATTATTGCAATTCACGACACTCTCACTACTGATATAAGCCAACTTGCTTTCGCCCTTCGGTATCCCTTGAACTTTTCGAGTATACCTTGTCGCATCCCTCGCCAAAGTGGCTTCACGGGGTTACTTTGAACATTTTTGGTCCTCTGTTTTCTCTTTATTTTGCAACATTGTGTGATTGGTGACAGTGCTTTTGGTCTACACAGTGAATCCAGCGAATACAAAGCGTTGTTCAAGTGAACGTACAGTATAGCACACTTATAGCGAACCTACTTTCGACAAAATTGCGGCTGTAACGAACAAATAGTCGTTTCTCGTCACCATCTGCATACATAAGTTTAGCGTCCAGATATAGCGAAAAGCGGGTGTAACGAACTGATTTCAGGGTACCGATGTGTTGGTTATAAGCGGTCCCAACTGTATTGCAAGAAGTTTTTCCTTTAAAGGGACCACGAATACAACTTACATGTTTGTTTTGTTTCAAAGAGCTGGCTTTCCGTGACACCGATTGCATTCTGGCCCCAGGGATGGTTTCACATGCAAAAAGAGTTATTGCTGCTCCAAATTTTTCACTTTCCATTGTAATCAGTAAGGCTATTTCTGAGGTAACCAAGCAGCGTAGTCAGTGTGCTAACTCCATACTAACATTCAGGCAGCACAGTCGAATGGAACCTAGTTCCCAATACAATTATACAGTCATGTTTTTTATGGCTTTTGTCGACCACGTCCTACCCCCCCAGTCTAGTCCCAGCGATGCCACCGGGGCAGTGCAATTTGTGGCGAGTCTCAACTCCGCCAGCTGTGGACCTTATTATCTAGAATGATTGTTTGAAGTGTGCTGTTAGAAATAGCATGATTGTTAATCTAAATTCTTTTTTTCCTATGTTTCGAAAGAATCAAACTTCCTGTCTTATTGGTCTCCTTAACTGCCTAGTGTTTCAGGACAAGTTGTTGGATAAGGCAGTCAAGTAGTTCTTTTTCAGTAATTGTAGACAAGAAGTGCATGGAAGCTTCTGGCAGAACTTATTCTCATCCCATAAGCTTCATGTAGTCATCCATGCTGTCCTTGATGTAAAATGAACACTTGTGCCGGCTACAATGAAACTTCTAGAGCCTTTTTGCCGAAGTTAAACTGCTTGGTGTGTTTTTTTTTCCAGTTTATTGAGCTGAGGATCCGTATTATTATCTGCAGTTTGGTAAAAAATGCGACTGATAAGTTCGAAGTGTTTAATGGATGCAGGGACTAGCTCTTGTGTCTTTTGATTCTGCAGGATAGCAGGACTTGCTACTTTTCTGTCATTGCTTCAGCCTACAATAAGCACAAGCAGTGTAGTAGGAGTACTCTAAGCCCATTTTTTTCAGTGCGTCACGTTGCTGGTCTTTCACCAGCATTTCATCTCCCTGCTGATACTTCGCTGCTAGTGAGAGGCATACTATTGCGACAAACTTGGGAGATTTCTGGAAAACCGTAATGGCAGCTAGGGGCCGAACATAGCTCACTTCTACTTCTCTCCATCATCAAATGTCTGACTCCAATGCCCGAAAGCGAATGACTGTTTTTTTTTTTCATTGGTGTGGCTTGCTCTTTCGGTATAATGTGCTTAAGAGAAACATGGCACAAAGATATGACCTTCGAGGCGCATGATCTGTGTGTGTCTCTTGATGCAGTTCAACCAGTGCATTAATCCTGATTTTCTATACAATGCAAATAATTTGTTCCTAGTTGCCATGTCTTGCGTTTCTGCCATACGAGCACGTTTACCTTCCTTATTTACTCGTTACGGTATGGAGTTCGATGTACGCTTGAAATTTTTTCAGGCAAGGCCCTCGGTGTGTGGTGCCGCCAACCCAGACTGCAAGTTAAGGACACGCTCGCTGAGATATTTATTGACGTTATACTCCTTGATGACTTGTTATTATTATAGCAAACCTAATTAAACGTTCTCTGGTGTTCTGGGCAATGTTGTGTGTTGCATCAGTGTGGCAACAGTGCAAGTCCAGTTCGCTACAGGTGCACTTTATTGGAAGGGCATCCCATAGCAGATGCAGAAACACCTGTAAACTGAATTTGGGTGGCTGGCAGATGACGAGGGAATGCATTTGTAATAAATATGTAGATTTCATTTTGGCGTTTTTCTTTTTGCTGGGGTGCATTGCGCGCAAGAGCACTTTGATGCACTAACAGATGAAACAACGGCGGACCTAAAAATCGATTGATTGATTGTAGGGTTTAACGCCCCGGCGCAACGCAGGCAATGACGCGCGCCGTAGTGCAGGGCTCCATATTAATTTTGACCACCTGGGGATCTTTAACGTGCGCCGAAATCTTGTACACACGGGCGTTTTTGCTTTTCGTCTCCATCATAAAAGCGACCGCCGCGTCCGGGAATCGAACCCGCGACCTCCTGCTCAGCAGCAAACGCCTTAGCCACTGAGCCACCGCGGCGGGTGAACCTAAAAATCAATAGAGAAGTGGCACGGAATGCTACGTGGCAGAAGTCCCTGAGGCACCCTGTGCTGTACAGCGGCCTCAAAGAGCGCAACACTTTCCCTATTAAATCTGCCTGCAATGCATGCTAAAGCTTTTATAACCGGGTGGTAATTTCTTTGCCAGTTATCATTCAGTGCCTAACTCGACACACTTTTGAGTAGACCGCACTGAAGTGGCACTTTTAAAGCAAGTTGAAAAACAAAATGGTAAGGAATGCTCCACCATCGCCCTTTTTTATCTTTTACCGGCTGACCAGCTCTCACGGCAAGACTCAGGAACGCTTGAGCTCCCAGGCTAGAGAAGCAGTGATTGCTCTCAGCTTGTTTAACTAGAAGGTGCCGCCCTCAACTATATGATTTTAATCAGCTCAATTAATGTCTCTGAGACAACCGGATTGGCCGGCCACAAGCTCCGTCACTGATATCGTATTATCGTCCCAAGTTACTGAAAGCGATATTTTGTTGTCAGTTTTATTATCATGCCATAGCCTTCTTGTGGGGTTCAGTGGCTTGATGCAGGATAAAAGTAGCTATTGACAACTCAAGCTGTGAACTAAAGAGGCACATATTCGCAAAGAGGTAAGTTCCACACGATCATGGTGCCTAAAACGGTGTTGTTGCTCAAGTGGCAAACATCACTGCAACGTGCCTATATGAACATTCATGGTTAAATTCCAATGAAGGTAGATGTTTTCTATCCACAAAGTATTTCTGTATTTTGACTAAGTTGCTTGACATTCTGGTGGCGTTCAGTACAAAAAACATCCACTACAGCGTGCAAGGCAAAATGTCACACCGGTAACAAAATGACTGTTTCAAGGCCGTTGGTTTTGTTCAAGCACTCCTAAAGCTCTAGTAGTCACGCGTGTCAAATAAATGCAGCAGATTGAAATTACAAAGCTTACACAGACTTTATTACCTCTACTGTAAAGCCTTCACCATAACAATGAAAAGGAAAAACAACAGCCAAATAAGAAATGCAAAATATTTACAAAGACAAACGAGGTGTTTTGATTTCCCTGTGTAAGCCGAGGCTGCTGTAGTAAAGCCATAACGTCTTGTTTGTTCTTGTTTTAGAAGTTTTTTGGCCGGTTTCTGTCATTTTTATTGCAATGCTTCTACCACAGTCTAAGAAGAAACACCAGTCTAGCAAGGGCAAGCCTCGATAACATCCTCTTCCTCGCAATACAATAAATTTTTCTCTCCCTTCATCTCAACCCCACGGACTCTTGTGGAATCGTCACTCCAAAGCCTTGGCAAGCGAAGCTTCCTCACGGTTAAAGTTATTCTCAGAAGCGATTCCTCAAGCTGCGTTTGCTGATTTATCAGCTGAGCCGCTAGCTGTATTTTCCCAGGTGTTTCTTGCCGCTGTTTTCTTATCAGCTGAAGGTGAAGGTTGTGCACCTCCCACTGGAGCTCCACCCTTGTGTTATCGACATCTTCGAGGTTTCACTGGAGGAGAGCCATATGACCGTTTCGTTGCTCTGCGACAATTGTAGCTGGCGCGGCTGCGTCCCTGCTTCCGCTTCTGTCGGCTGCGCAAGCTGTATCTGTCGTCACTGCACAAGGCTCCGAAAGAGATTCTGATAGCCGGCTTTTGTCTCGCGCTGTCACAGCACATGTTTCCTCGGCGGGGCCCTCAAGGACGCCGTAAACATGGCGCTTGGACTCCTGAAGCTGAACCCTGTCGCTTTAAACCGACTGAAAGCATAAGCCCGGAAAGGAATCCACCTGCGGACCAGTGTGGCCTGCAACTGCGTTGGAACTCGCAACGTGCTACCTTCGGTGCCTTGGCGGGGGGAGCGCGCCTTCGCTCAACGCTACTGGTGCCACCGGAGGCTACAAAAGCCGTAATCGTCGTTCGAAGCGGTCACTTTGCGGCAGCGAGACGACAGGAAGGAGCACAGATTTGAGCGTGCATCTGTTTTTCGCCCTCCAGGTTAGTTTATTACCACAATTTAAAGCCTGTTGCTTCTGTTGCTTTTCCTGTCGTACTCGCTGCTGCCAATACCATCTATTGTGTTTTGCTGGTGCTGTATGTGAAACGCCATGGCTCTACGTCTCGAGGATTTAAGATAGGAGTACCGGAAGGTAATGAAAGAGTTTAAGAGTGAGCTGGAACGGAACGTACGGAAGGAACTTCGCGACTTTGAGGAAAGCCTTGAGGACTTCAACGCGAGGTTTGAAGAGGTAATGGCAAAGAATGTAGCCCTAGAAACGGAAAACCAAGAGTTAAAGAAGTCCAACGAGGCTCTGATGTCTGAATGCACCAAAATGAAAAGGGAACTAGAGGAGCAGGAGCTGAGGATTACAGCTAATGAGCAGTATTCCCGGAACTGTAATGTAGAAATCAAGGAAGTGGAGGAAAACGAAGATGAAGACCTTGTACAAACTGTGCCAAATTGGCACATCGCTTCAGCAGAACGTCAAACCGGACGACATTGAAATTGCTCACAGAGTGAACTCTCGAGACGACCAGGCGCCTGCAAATATTGTCGTTCGGTTTAAGAGCCGCAGCAAGCGCGACGCCCTTCTTGAAAAGGCGAAAAAGACTAGGCTTACAATGAAAGACTTCGGTGACTCGGCAGACACTCCCATTTATGTGAATAAACACTTGTGCCCAGCGTTGAAGCGCCTTCTGGGCATGGCCATTGAAAAAAAAAAGAGCGTCTAACTGGAAGTTCGTGTGGGTCAAGCATGGGCATATTCTCGCACGCAAAGATGAACATAAAGACTCCCGAGTTGTCCGAGTGAAATGTGCACGGGACATCGATAAAATCCAGTAAGCCGACGTAACTGTAGTCTTTGTTCCGGTTACAAAGGAATGGCCATTCCATCCGATGCAGTAAACAAAATTTTCACCTCGGAAAATAATAAAGGATTGACATGCTTTCACTTGATTATACGGCCGTTCCGAAACAAAGAAGATCAGTTAGGTATTCTGTTAAGGAGTTTCAATTTTAAGTTTGACTTAATATTCCTAACTGAGACTTGGCTTACCTCAAAATGTGACATTCCGAAACATGAAAATTACTGTAGCTTTTCAAAGAGTAGAGATAACAGGAAGAGTGGAGGATTGCTTATGTACGTGAAAGATATTAAGTGCGATTTGATGGAAAACTTTTCGGTAATACCACATGATGTTGATCGTATTGTAACCCGGTCCGATAATAATATATTCGCTGTTATGTACCGCCCGCCAGATAGAAATTTACTAAACTTTTTTGCTTACATTGAAGATCTGTTAATGTATGTAAATCAAAACAAGCTGACACCTATTCTCGGCGGAGATTTTAACATTAACATGTTGGAAACATCCACTGCGCGAACGCTTTCCAGATGCGTTTAGATTCCAATAGTTTGCACTGTGCAATTAAAACAGCAACACGCATTACATTGGACACGATCACATTACTCGATCTATTCATTACCAATTTAGCCCCAATGATAGTATAGGTGGTGTTATCGCCTCCCATATTAGCGATCACCTGCCTATATTTCTACTTACTAGGTCCTCTCACCAGACGATTGGCGTAAAACTCCCTGATAATTGAAAGATTCAAAACATCAATCAAATAACACTTGAAACATTCCGCTCTAAGCTAAAAAACATTAATGTGGACAGTATATATCACGCGGATACACCTGATCAAGCGTACGGCAAATTCTTATTCCTGTTTAAAGAAGTCTACCATGAGTCTTTTCCTTTAATTACAATTAAAAAACCAGTCTATCCCGGAAAGCTTGGATTTCGAACTTTTGCCTTAAGCTGATAAAAAAGAAAAACAACCCCTTTAAGAAGTTCTTGTCCACAAGGAGTCCTTTTGACTTCGAATTATTTAAACATACAGAAACAAGACTAATACCTTTCTTCGTAATGCGAAAAGGGAATATCTGATTAATTTTTTTCACATGGAATGCAATGCAAAGGCAGATGTAGTATGGAAAAAAATAAATAAATTATTGAATTCTTCTCCTGCGGCTCACAATGTAGTTGAGATAACTGTAAATGATATTCTCCTGAAGGGCAGTGAATTAGCAGAAGCTTTCAATGATTTTTTTGTTAACCTTGTGAACACTTCGCATCATCCCGAGGCTGTTGATCTAATTCATAGTTATAAAAATAGTATTTACTTGAACCCTACGGGTGAAAATGAACTTATAACGACCTTTAACCTACTTAAGAATAGTAACGTCTGTGATGTGGACGACATACAATTAAAACCCGTTAAGTACACACTCGATATAATTGCAGCACCACTAGCCCATAATTATAACCTAGCAATTACTACTGGCAACTTTCCCAAAAGGATGCAGCTCTCTAAGGTAACTGTCCTTCACAAAGGTGGTGATAAAAAAATTTTTCTAACTATCGCCCCGTTTCCATTCTTCCTGTGTTCTCAAAAGACTTAGAAAAAATTATACATGGTAGAATTGAAAACTTCGCCTCTAAATTCAATCTAATAACTAGTGCTCAGTACGGCTTCCGTAAAGGCAGATCAGCAGAACTTGCATTATTAAACCAAAAACAAATAATTTTAAAAGCTTTTGAAGAAAAACAATTTATAGCTGGTGTATACGTAGATTTTTCAAAGGCATTCGATCGCCTGAATCACACAACGTTGTTAAAAAAACTAGAGCTGTATGGAATACGGGGTATACCCCTTCCGCTTCTCAGCACCTACCTAAACTTTCGTAAACAAGCCGTAGTGATAGGTGATTCCCTCTCTTCGTTTAAAAGTGTGAATGCTGGTGTTCCACAAGGTAGCATCCTAGGCCCCCTCCTGTTTAACTTCTTCATCAATGACATAATTAAGATTAGTGCGAAACCAACATTTGTTATATATGCGGATGACACGACAATACTGTTCCGAAATTCAAGCACAACGACACTTCACCTCGAAATAAACGATTGTCTTGACAAATTGCACTCTTGGAGCAAGTTAAATTCATTCGAGATAAATGTTAACAAAACGAAGGCAATTTTATTTTCGCCCAAACAATCATGCGCTGTGTTAGAAGGAAGTCTTCTCGGTAACAAGATTGTAGAAGTAGTTGACTCCGTTAAAGCTGTTGGTGTCCATTTTCATAAAAACATGTCATGGGATCTGCAAATCAATCAGGTTATTTCCCGTATTGCAAGATCTGCTGGCATTTTAGCAAAGTTTCGTTTTTTTTTTACCACATCAGATCAAACTAAAAATTCACAATGCCCTTTTCCTCTCTCATGTTAATTACTGTGTCCTTGTTTGGGGGAAAACCACGAGAACGAACCTAAATCGCCTACTTTAACTCCAAAAGAAAGCTCGTGGACATATAGCCAATGTAGATTACAACGCGCACACTAAAACGCTTTTCCATCGTTTTAATTTAGTTTCTACTCGCAATTTTTACTCATATCATCTAGCGATGAGGTACAAACAAAGCATTAATAACCCTGAACATTTATTTGTGTCCCTTGCAGATCTGACAAACCGGATGCCTATATACAAAACCCGTAACACAGAACCTGGCGTAATACCTTTTTCGAGAACTTCCTATGGGGAACAAATGCTTCGCTGTTCTCTCCCTACGCTCATAAATTACCTGCACAAACAGACGATAATAATATGAAATACAAGTAGAGCAAAACTGCGCACAATTTTTGTACATGCTGAATAATATCTTGAGAGAAATTTTGAATTTATTCATATGTTGATGAAATGTTCCTCCTTATTTGTATGGCGGTGTTATCGTGAATAAGTTATCATTCTGTTCGGTGAAATGGATTCCGCTGTTGTGCCTGCTGTCTTGCTCTGGGCACTCGATTCTGCTGTATGTTTTCTTGATTTTTTTATGTACGTAACACGATTTAACATGTATAACATGTTAAACATGCCTCTTTGAAAAGGGGGGCCCGAACCCTTGTCAAGTGGACTAGTCTCCACTCATTGTTTGGGCCTCCTTCCAAATGTTCTTTGGAAAAATAAAGCTGATTGGATTTGATTTGGCTTGGCCGACTCATCTGAAATAAACAAGCATACCAGGTCCGTTTAATGTAAAATCTTATGACATAAGTGAGCGCACGGTAAATAGGTGGAGGTAATTTTTCTTTCAAGTCAAGGGTGACAACACTGCCTGTTCCACGATACAGAAACTGGCTGCCTCACTCTTCATAGAGCACGCGAAGGAAAATATGACGTAAAGAGCATGTGAAGGGTGCGAGTAAAAGAGGCATTGAGGTGTATGTCAAATTTTTCTGTATAACAAGAACGTGCCACAAATCACTGCAAACCGCATCACGGCAAACGACATTCTGCCTCACTGCAGCGTGCCACAAACCGCTACAAACTACTAGCCTCTTGGTAAGCTGAGTTCGTAAAGCGACTGCCCAAAATAGGCGCTGGTCCCGGGTTTAAAATCCTGGATCAGGACAAATTTTTCTTCAACTACGGAGTTTCTGCGGAAGCTGCACAGTTTTTTTTTGTAGCCGTGTGGCTGCATTGAGGTGGATGTCAAATTTTTCTTCGTAGAAACTTAGTCCACCTTGGGAATTTCCGCTAAATCTGATCTATCTTTACAGAGCCATTTGAGTATGTATGGGGTAATCCGAGTCTCAAGGGTAGGAGCCCAGTAAGTTACCACTCCGCTACTTCAGCACACGGCCAGGGTCAGAAAAAAAGTTAGGTTAGGGCGCGCCGACTGACAGGTAAATGTGATGGCAGGGAGGAAAAGAGGTGCAGACTAGTTGGGGGGACTATGATGCTGAGGTAGTTGTGCCATGAAGTTTCGCCAGTCTGCTTGTCCAAGTAATTCGCACCAAAATACGAAGAAACAAAAGTGAAGAAAGACGCGCAAACACAATGTAGCAGTATTGAAGTCTTTCATGAGTCAGCAGAAGCCATAAAGCTTTCTCCTTTGAAGCACGTAAGCAGACTTAAGTGCCCCGAGGAATTTGCGAATGCACTGGCAAACTTTCCCAAACGGCATGTTTTTCACTTGGTAAAAGTCAAACGGGAGCGCACAGAAGAGATGAGATGACGATACGTGGTATTCATGCTGTGTTTGTTCTTACGTTTAAAAGGTCATGAAGTGCTGAAGTGCTACTGAGATGATTACGAGATGCACCATACTGCATAGCTACGAATTTAGGCCACGGGGGGCTTCAAAGGGGCCAAGAAGACAAAGTACATCTGTGTTCTAGGTTTACGTGTTCGCTCGTAACTTCCACTGTTTACCCCACCATTGCTACTGCTATAAAGGAATGTGCACTGATTATAAACGCGGACATCTTGTTCTGCAAGCTTATAATCCCTGTTTTTGCATTGAATTATGTTGACGTCAGCCAGTTGGAACGAGTTGCCCATACGTCATCAGTTGAGTGTGGAAAAGTAGCTAGAATGTCGCATGACTATTCTCTGTTTTCCTTAACATTCCTTATTAATACACTTATTTGGTTGAATTAATATGTGAACTAGGGTGCTGCATGTCTATTTTCTGTATTTCTTACTATACAGCTTATTTGAGTGAAATCTGCGTTAAAATTGTTGTCAGTGTTATTCTAACGAGGCCATCTTTCCAAACAAGCAACCTTGCATTTTGTCTTCATGGCCCCTTCACGTAAGCTGACCTCTCCCATTTCCCAGCCTCTATACCAGAACACAGGCTGCAGCGGCCTGCATTAATTTAACCTGCATGCTCCCAAACGCGGACGAGTGCGTTTTTATTTTTGAGACAAAATGCATTTGCACGTGACATTAGGCCTCTGCTAGGAAATTAAAGCTAATTAATTCTATCACGAGCCCTTACCGCACTGATGCTCACAGATGTAGGGCACATCTTTTCTCCCTAAAGATGAAAAATGTGTACACACCTGTGGCATTAACACTGCTTATGTAATAGGTGCCGTACATCCGCCATTGCTCGCACTAATTGCAGGAGCGGTCGAATCTGCACAGGCAGCAGGTAGCGTGTCCCTTCTGCGTAAGTCTTGTTTTCAAGCCGGGTAGCTCGCTACTATGCCAACCATCTCCATGGTCGATGACATGAATCGAGGTGTTGGTTTTTTTCCTAGAAAGGAATGTGTAACTCCCCGTCAGTGAAAAAAAGGCTGGAGTGAATGCGAGCATTGCAACTTCTCTAACGCCAGCATTCTGAAGAAAATAGTCCCGCACACATATACCGTGCTTCAGTGATCAGAATTCAGACTACTCTTTCAGAGTATAGTAGACAGTGGTTTAAAAGGTAAAAATGAAAGCTTCAATTTAGGGCAGCTGTGCTCTAGCTTGGGCGGCCTCCATGTAGTTCAGTTCGCTGTGATTTCACATTACTGCCGATAAGCGGCCGGTACTTGGAAGGGGAGAGGTTATTCTCCGGGGTTCAGAAGTCTCACATACAGACCCAGGATTACTGAATCTGGCAGGCACACATTTTCTTTACTGCACATGATGCGCGGTGTTTACGCGGTTCGGTTGCTAAATTTCATATTCACTTATTGAGCCGAGGTTTTTTTATTTTGAAAGGATTAAAATAGAAATACACAATTCAGGTACCTTGAAGCAGATTATTAGATCCAAGAACGAAAATCACGTGTGAGATAACGTCAGCAGCCTTTTTTAAGGAGGAACCGGCAACGTTTTTTAAGCACGCTAGGAAATCACAACAGGGCGCGTGAAATAAACACATTTTTTTAACATAAGGCGCGAAAGCCGTAACATCTATCCGTAGCGCATGCAAGGGTCTTTCAACGAAATTGCAGACGTGTTACTTACCGGTTTTCAATTTCTCTGGCGTTCCGTGAGAACTTTTCTTGTTCCACTTCTGCTTCATGTTGTTCCAGCATTGTTCCGTCGTGCCGCGTAGCGTTTCGTGACACCAAAGACGGAGTTGTAATTCCATACCAACTTGAAGCCACTGGGCGGCTTTTGCTACAACGGAAGATACGTTCGTCTTCTTGCGGTTTATTTTTGCTTCGAAGCATCTTTGGAAGCGACGCAGGAAGAGTCTTTTCCCCTTGTGTGAACCTTAGCGCAACTTTTGTGTGCGTTTCCTGAATCCTTTATGTCAAACGCAAAAAATACCAAGAAACGTACATGAAACCGACCAAATGCTGTCAGTACTGGTGACGCGGCTCGATTGCGAGCACCCAGCTTGCCAGATTACATTCACTAATCTCCAAAACACACGTAATGCTTTGAATTTAGATGATTGTGGATTGCTATTTGTTTAAGCAGCGCGTTGCGAACATTTACTGTGGGTAGTTTTAGGGACCGAGCCCCTTAGGGGTTCGGGCCATCCGCGTCTCCTGTCATCGTCGTCGTTTCATGTAGTGACCTTCGTAAAACGCGGGGACACTCGTGTTCCAACGCCTCACGGTAGAACGTAACGCCTACCAAAAGAACACTCCGGGACATGTCTTCTTTTACAGCAAGCAGTTTTACAGCCAACCTGTATGCCTCTTCCCCACCCCCCAAAAAAAGTTTACCTCCATGGGCAAAAACGCCAAGGCGCCAAGAATACACTTATACAGTGCAAGTTTCGCCCCTCCTCAGGTTTCACGTTAGTGGAGATGGCGCCATTTTTTTTGTAAAAGCGACTGTTTTATGACTTGTAATCGCACATTAAAAGAGATCATTTTCGTATACTCTCGATCCCAGCCCCGTCCGGCGCTTCCCGAGCTGAAGAAGCCACACTACTTGACAAAGCAAGTTCGAACCAACGTCTACGAAGCGCGAAGGTCGTCTGGAGCCCGTTCAAGCCGCCTACTATCTTGGGGTTGCGTTCTTGAAGTACGCTCGCTGCCTAAGTTTAAGATAGATCTATGAACTAGGGGGTAAGAAATGGGGTGGGGGGCATATTTGGATAGTTGAAAAAATTTTCTATTCTTATCGGCGTGGTTTGATTTCGGCCGCAACCAGCGCTACGTAAGATGCCCTGTTCTCTTCGAGGAAAGCGGAATAAAACTGCTCCCGAACACTCTCCACGCTGGATGGGGTTGAACGGCGGTTGCATCGTTCCCGCGGCAGAGAATAAAACAGCGAAGGAACACACACCCGTGTTTTTAAAAACAAATGCTGGAAGAACAACGTCGAAAGAAAGTCGGGGATATCGCCGTCCATCGAAAGCTGTCGCGCGACAGCAGTGGCCAGCCGGGGGACCCCACAATATGCAGAAAAGAAAACAGTGGGCAGGTGTGGAGAACACCTTCCAGAAGCGCATATTAAAATAGGTTTTGAGAGGAGGTTGGCAGCAATTGATCAACGTAGGTGGACAACAAAGGTTTTTAGGTACCTATACTTGAAAAGCGTGGACACGCAATGGCTAAGGAAGACTATAAGGCTAAAGATGAAATACGGAAAAACCAGTGGAGTATCCAAAACAGCCAAGGTAACCAAAACAGAGGAAAGGCAGATAGAAAGGAATAACTGGAAAGGAAAAGTGGAAGCTAATTAACGTCGTTAGAGACTGACAGGGCTGAGAAATTGGACATCAGAAAGGTAAATTTGTACGATTATTCCTATGGCACTGTTTGGATTTTTAGGCTAGAGAAGGTTGCTTGCGAACTAAGAGCTTTGTGGGTAAGTATACACAAAATGATGGGGTATGAGTGGTCTGCGGAAAAGAAACAGAAAGTATGGGGCACATAGTGTTAGAATGCGAGGGTATTCATCCAAATCTACAGGAGGGAAATATTCGGCTTACAGAAGCCCTAAGATTTAGGGGAGCCCAGAGGAAGGTAACTTCAAGGCTGTGGAGGCGACGAAAAGAAGATTAGAATGCTGGTGGACGAAAAGCAGAGAGGGGAATATTGCCTAGGACACATACCACCTTTAAAAGAAAAATTAAGTATTGTGCGACTAATAAGTGTTCTACCCTACCTAAGAGCAGCGCTGGTATTAAACGAAGAGTATAAAACATACATATATTGGTTTCTTTCTTTGGTAAGGTGACACGTCATCACCCCGCTACAAAGAGGATAACAATAGCACCCATCAATCATCTAACATCATCAACATGTTAGCATTCAGTGTCAGAGAACATCATTCCCTTCGTCTTTCACTCAGAATTTGGCAGTTGCAGCATGGCTGAGTGGCGCCTCCACATATTCGCGCTGTGCGTACTTTATAGAAAGAAGTAACGAGGAACGTTTGTAGCGAGAGCTACAGTGGCCGTATTCTCGCCGTTTCGCTGTGACCGGTGGCCGCACGGCGAGCTGAGTGGTTCCCTAGCTGGAAGTGGTTCCTAGGCAACCTGCGGCGCCTAGGGAACCTAGCCATTCTCTCTCCGCCGTAGCTGACAGCATCACTCAGCTCTCCGAAAATGAAATATAAAAATAACAAAAAACAAGAGCAACCGAAATAAAAAATAATAAAAAACAAAAAATAAACCAAAAGTAAAAAAATGAAATACATAAACAAAAAAATCGTGTACGGAGAAGGGGCTCGGTGGGATTTGTCGTCAGATATGGAAAGTGAGTAGGAGAGCCTGAAAGAAGACAGGCTTCGTCACCGGAACGAAACCAACAGGAGGTAGCGAGCCGAGGAGACGGAGGAAGAACGAGCCGCACGCCTAGAGAAGCGTCGTAACAGTACAGAGAACCAGGCTAAACAATTACAATAACCGTACATCTCGCTACGCACACCCAGGCATAACTGAGTTAAGCCACAGCCAATTTTGTTTGCAAAGACGTGCGTCATATGCCACGGGGAAGTGTCTGCAGGAACATGTGAAGTTTCGGAAGCTGTGATACAAGCAAGAAAATGGGCCTGGATTAGAAGCATTTTGACGTCCCGACTCCTCCAGCGACGACAAACCGCGGTGCCTTCGATTATTTGTACTTCGATGCGAGTGAATGCAACGAATGTCGCTGTCAGCGGGGTTTGGAATACGCGGGGAGTGCTTCGATAATTGGGCAAAATCGGAATGACCCCAACTGTATTTCGGCATGCATCGTGCGTCCGTACTGTTCGAGGTTGTGCCATGTACGCCACAGTGACGTGCGGTTTTTCCCGACAGGATACCATTCCAGGTATTGCTGTACGGATGTGCTGTCAACGAATCAACGTTCGAAAAATTGACCGTCAATTTAACTTCTCACGTTCGGCTTCGTAAATGAAACAAGTTGAAGATATCTTTGTCTACTTCCGTTTAGTCCTAAAAAATGTAACAAGCCTCGCTTCGAACCCTTACATATCAATGCTCAGCGAACATTTTTTTATCCACGAGAATAAATTTCCTTTCACGAGCCGATTGAGTTTTATTGACGGAGTGCAATGATCCACCGATAGTCAGTTGTACGAAATCAGCTTAATATTTGCTTAATTATTTGAACCTAAATTTTGTAGCGCTGTTTATATTATTATGTGAAGGAAGGGGGTCTTTGTTTCTTCTTAGCAGCTATGTTGGTTTGCAATTATATGGCTAATACGGGGAAAAAACTAGCTCAAGCATCGCTTACGCTTTCCGCTGGTGACGGTGTGGTCTCAGACTTGTTTCACAGTAACGTTCCACCCCACATTCCAGCTCGTGAAGAGTAATTTAATATTCCCAGAGGAGGCACGAATAAAGTTTTCGAACTCTTGCAGTTCGTTGAGCAATGCTGCTTCAACGGATTACCACGATTATGAGAAAGAGTAAGGTAACCCTCCTTGTGAAGGTACAGCAAGACTCTGGTTCAGCGTTCCATATCTCGATGACCGGTGGATTTCCCCAACTCGTGTTGAAAATTTTGCGATGCTGTTTCAGAGGGCGCCTCGCAACTTCTGTAGGATTAACTTGGCCCCCTCCTCACGAGAGTCCGGCGACTCCCGCTTGAAGGGTACGGCTAAGCTTGGGTAAGAGGAGTTGCCTGAGGCTCTATAAAGGCATTGTATATGGGACAAGCATTTAACTCCCATGAAGAATTAGCTGGGCTCCTTCACTTCTTAGAGTGCGAGCTTTTTATGAGCGTATTGTACTGGTGTTAAAAACATGCCACGGGACTAATTTTAATACCCCGCACGAGGAGGCGGAAAAGCCTAGATGACCTACTGTTGCCGCTGCGCTCTCAAATGAATAGCACCCAATAATCCTTATAATTAATGAGTCTAAGCACCAGGTTATATATAAACGGCAAGTCTGCCTTGGGCCTCCGGCAGTGTAACAAATCGACTCTAAGAACGGTAGACGAATCGATTTCAGAATCGTGTCATCCCGTCGCAGTAGCATACGTATATATTTTACCATGGACAGAAGTTTTGTTTGCACTCGTTCAGTGAGCTCTGCATTGGACCGACGCATGCCGGTCAACACAGCTGATGAATAATCTTATACAGGACGACAGAACAGGGTATGGACATCAAATAATTTGTCTGGATAGTTTAGCTCTTTGGAGACACAGCGTGCAGCACCTAGTGTCCCTACAGAAGTATGGATAATCTGGTTAGTGTGGGCTAAAAAGGTCCACTTGGAGTTAATGAAAACTTGCAGATATTGCATTTGACCCTCCCGATGAAGCTGTACTCCGCAAACTCGATCGATAAAATGGATGTAATTCTGTGCGTGTATGAGACACCACGTTCTTTTTACTGTTAGCGATTAATTTACCTCTTTTACACAAGTACGAGAACGCGGTGATTTCCTGGTGCAGCAGTGCACATTCGGAATTTTTTTTAATATTTTTAATATATGATGATCTTCTCTGAGATGAAACGTCCAATACTCAATTTAAGGACAAAATATCAACAACCAATTGAGAGAATAAAAATGTAGGAGTACCGAGCACTGTGGCACGCCGCTTGTGGCCAGGTACATGCTAGAATTATGCAAGCTACTCTATCCAAAGCAGTGACGTCGAGAAATATGATCGGGCAAAGTAGCGAACAGTAGACTAGGAATGTCACAGTGGAAAAACTAAAAAACAATGTGTTGAAAATCCCATCAGGTCACTGTGGACTGCTAAGTTGGCCACAGTTTTTGTTTGCTGTAGGCAAATTTTTCGTAAAGACGATTAATTTTTACTGGACGGTCGGCCTTGTGTAAAGCCTGGTTGATTTGAAGCAACTGCATTTTATGCTTTGGATGTAGCAAGCAAACAGATAAATGAAACTAAAATCTTTTGAAGTTCAGCATAGTGGAGAGATTGGCTATAACACTTGACTAACAACCGGATTTGAGCACAGGCAAAACTCAGGAATTGTTATTAGCCAGAAAACATGAGGAATTTATACACTTATTAAATACAGAGGGTACTACTGGACCCAGGACTAAGCTGAAGGTATGAAAAGGGGACTTGGGGTTGCCGTAAAGAGGCCATGAAGGAAAATGCAACTTTGTTTAATTTCAACGAACTGGCCTTTGGTAACTCACTCAGCTGCACTAGAACCACGAAAAAAAATTGTCACCGGGAAATGCAAGAAGCATACACAAACGTTCAAATTTTGTGCTACAATGACGTCATACGACAAAAGTGACGTAATCTAGTCAGCGCTAAAGCATGGTTATCACTGTGCTAAATAAACCTTAGCATTCAAGCCGCACGACAAAATGAAACTTGAGGCCCGACAACAATCGCCATGTAATGTTTCTTTGTCGTGGCTTGCGTCGGCGATAGCCAATGGCGCAAACATGTTTCGGTGTCTTTATTGAAAAATTTCAGGTGGTTGCCGTGGGTGCCGCCTTGCGTGCATTTTTTAAATGCGGAGCATTTCTTAGGCTCGCGATGTCACTGGTCGATGTGTCGGCGCATCCACGCTCATGCGCATGCGTGTCGCGTCGAGGCGCAGGTGCGCGTCTCTCCCCCGTACCCTCCTCGCTCTCAACAACAGGTGCGGCGGTGCGGGAGGAGCGCGTGTACCCCGTGCGCTCCGTCGCTCTCAACAACAGCTGCGGCGGTGCGGGGGGAGCGCGTCTGTGCGCGCATGCGTCGTAGCTACCAGTGCGCTGCGTCGCGCTCAACAGTAACGGCGGCAGGGCGTGTACACGTGATAACGACGTGGTGGGTGCGTGGAAAGTTCGCGCGCTTGTGTACGAAAGTGTGCGCATGCGCGTCTCTCCCCGTACTCCTCTCCCCTCGAACGCGGGTGGTTGTAAATATAAGCGGCGGAGCGCGCGTTCGGAATTCAGTCAAGGGCGTCTTTGCTTGGCTTTCGCTTGACTTGACGCTTTGCTTGCCGGCACCAAGCAATAAAGACAGACTTAACTTTACACTCTGCCTTCGCTTCTCCTTCATTCAATAAATAAGAATAATAAAGACGAAATAACAATTAAGCATCCCAAACCATACCCAATTACGCAACATTCAGGCGATACCCCCACACCACTTTGCGACGCATTGACTCGAGTTCCCCCGGGGAAGATGCGGGCGGATTTTTTCTCCCCATGATATCTAGATTGTTCTAATGAAGAGTTTGATAAAATTGGGATCATTGCTCTGGAAATTAAGTAGTCTCGTTAATGAACGAAGCTGGTGTTTAGCCTTTGCGGCCCCTTCATGGACACGCGCAAGCGATGTGTTTGCACTTCGGAAGCTTTTCCTCCCACTTCTATCCCCAACAGAGGCCGTGCTCGGCGCACTATTCTGAGAATGGGAGATGGAGGATAAAGAGGTATTATACTGGGTGTTTATAATTAATCTTTGTGGTTTTACGAAAATTAGGCGCTGGGATGCACGCGAATACCGCCTGTACAAAGGTGTGGCGATGGGGACACAAAATGAGATAATAATCATCGCTGTCAGCAGCCCAATTAAAATTTTGATCACTGGAATAACTAGGTATGTTTGTATTGAAAAGATGGAGATAGTCGTGTTTCTACCCAGTGTTAGTTGGAAGAATTAGTCTAGCGTTGCCTGTGCTCCGTGACATTCTTTCAGTGTACTCTTTGTATAATTACAAGCTGTTGATAACCTACAAACGATTTGTACAGTGCAATGAGAACATCTTAGTCTCGCTGGCTAAACTGCGACAGAATACCCATGTTCGACAAACACGTCACACGGGAGATGGATAATTCCGACGTCACAATCTTTATGTACACATTGCCTGTTTTGTTAAATAAACTAGTTAAATAAACGTTTGACACCATATCTAATGCAAACCATACCATTGGATGGTTTTGTGACAAGTTGCAAATTTGGTGCTTTTTCTTGTTGATGTTGTTGTTTTCTTGTTGTAGTAGCAGTTTATTTTTTTAAGTGAAAGCATTTCACTTTTTTGTGTTATTGTATGTAGTGATACTATACAATATGTCTTTCAAATTTTACATGTCACCCTAAGCTTTCTCCCCTAGCTGTCAACGAAAAGGAGGTCGGGGCCCCGTCAAGCTGTTCAAAAAGCTTGTTGTCTCGCCTCCTCCTACAAAACAGGAAATAAAGATGGAATGAATGAATGAATGAATGAATGAATGAATGAATGAATGAATGAATGAATGAATGAATGAATGAATGAACTATTGCCATCTTGCGGATTTATTGACAACTCCTTTTTAAATTTTAATATGTTTTGTTGACATTTCGCGTGCAGAGACGGCGCCGATAGTAAGTGAGTGAGTGAGTGAGTGATTGAGTGGGGGTGAGTGAAGACTTTATTAAAATCGCCTGCAGGCGGCCTCCGTTACCGAAGTGCCGTGACGCCGCCCTACGTCTTTCCGGCTGGGCTCTTTACTAGGAAGCTCCCTCGCTAGTAGTGTCGAGGTCCTCCGGCCTACCCGCGCTGGGCGGCTTTCGAGTGAAATTTTAACGCGCGATAGAGGCGAGTTGTGTGAAAATGGCGTCCGCTTCACGGCGCGCACCGCAAAAGCGGACAGCTGTGGCAGGATCTTCGTCAGCTGCTGCTGGTGATTTTCTTACCCCAGAAGCAATGAT
>JABSTR010002480.1:0-44269 GCA_013339765.2 Haemaphysalis longicornis | reverse complement strand
ACACTACGTTAATATCTAAGAATTTGGAGGCGGTAGACCTGAGCTAGAACATACGCTGTGAAAGTATCGGTTAAAATGGTAAGCGATATTAGAGGGGTTATATACCCATGAGCCGTCGTGTGAAATCTTAATATTCTTATTTTTACTTTCGCTATCTTTTTTTACGGTCGCTGACAAACCCCCAAAACCTATTGGGGTTCTCTTTTAAGAAATTGGACAGAGTAGTAAACCAAATAAAAACTTTTGGCTTGGATTATCTCTTGCGCAAGCGCTGAGTGGACTTCAATAACTTGGGAAGGGCAGAGTGCTTATACCGCAACTACTGAGCTTAACACTTTAAGTGAATTATGTTTCCATGAATTCCGGGGGAGCATTTGTTCGCTTTCTTGGCCTTGGTGGGTGCAAAATGGTATAGGCAAAAATAACACACGTTTTTTGAAAGTCTTCCAAACTACAGATACATTATCGTGATCAAAGTTTACAAGTTGGTCACTGAGGTAGTCACGAACTGCCCCGTCAGTGCCGGGTGCGGAACCTTCAAATTCCTTATACTGTATGGCCTATTCATATGCTTGCAGCATAAAAATACGGTTGCAGAGACGATGCTATCGTCAGATAACCGAGGCTCAACAGAAAGGTTGTACTGGCTGATGGAACGTGGAAGAAAAACAAGATCAAATAATGAACATGAAGGACCGGCAAAACACGTCGGTCGACATACTAATTCAACAAGATTGTGCTGCAGGAGTATATCGAAAATTGTGTTAGCGTTGTTTGTAGTAGAAGCGACCGCGTTTGACATCAAGCAATCCCAATCAATGTTTGGGAGGTTAATGTCCACGGCGGTAATTATTTCCTCGTGATTACATTTTGATACATGCGATTGCAAATTCACCTAGAAGTAGACGCTGATTTCGGAGGTCTGGAAACGGCATATAAATAACATAAAGATATTGTCGAATATTTATATTGTCCGGCAAATACTTTCAGTATCCTCAACTTGAGGAAAAGAGGTGCCCTAGACGCAAGATTTAACAATTACTGGGACTCCGTCTTCACGGGTTTGCCGATATCTGCGGGAAATATTGTAATTCAGAGGTATTAAACCTTCATCGCAGGTGCTGTCGTGAAGCCAGTTTTTCGTAAGGTCGACAATGTGAGGGTCAAGAAATAACAAGAGGGATCCCAGCTGGAGAGTCCTATTTACGACGCTGCGCCTGTTTATACTAACCAATCTGCCACATTTAAAACGAAGTGGTCAAGACGACTTTTGGTCACTAAATCCACTCGCGTCAATATTGCTTGATGCGCGCACAGGTTATGTGGCGGAAGCTTCAGTATTGATAAAGGGTCTAGGCTGAAGCTTTAAAATTAGAATTCTTTGACTCTCATTTCTTGCTTCTTTCCATATATAGTAATCGTCTATTTTTAACTTCTCGTGAAACAGGCCTACATTCTTTCCCTCAGACGTATCTGCTCTAGCGCTTTCCCAAAGCAGTTTTCTTTGCTGACGTGCGCAGAGAGAGTAGTCTTTTTGTACACATATTTTGGTTTAAGCTTCGAGGAAATTTCTCACACTTTTCTGAAGTTTTGAAAGAACAAAATGACAAGTTTATTACCTATGCGTTCACCGACTCGGTGAATCCGACGAACTTACTCACAAAAGACGCATAAATTATTTGAAACATATTGAGCAATAAATTTATTTTTTTTTATTCAGTTTGATTCCGACATTCAGAGACACCCAAGACTACCAAATTAGATGGTCTGCTCCTGTCTTCCAAGTCCGCACGTTTGCGAGTGCGGAAGTTCATTGAGTCTTTGTACATCCTAATTATCATGTGAAGATCATCTAGCGTAGACGTTTTTAGTTTAACTTCTTTCATGTGCTCTTTAAACGCAGCCAAACGATTTTTCATGTGAGCAATCACGCTTTCAGTTTTGCGCGTGAGGTCGGCTAGTTCACTGCGCAGAGTACACATCCAGAATTTTAACCAGCTCCTGGTTGTTAGGGACGGGATTGAGCTCAACATAACCACAGAGCAACACCCGGAGCCCAAGAAAACATTCACACGCAATAAACCATCCCTGTCGTGGGCACGGCAGGACTACAAGACAAGGCAGGACTACAGCCAACCTGCAAAAAACAGAACAAGGGCTTGGCCAAAGCCATGCTTACGCAAGGCCCACCGTGCACACTGAAGATGAATTCCTGAGGCGACTGCTTCATAGGGAACCCGTCTGTTGACGTCACAGGGCCATATAAAATAGGTGATTCTAGAAGACCGAAGGGCGGGAGGAGGTTTCTGTTGCAGCTGACGTTGATGTAAGGATGGTGGGATGGCGCTGCTTGGCTAACTGATGTGTGGTGCAGTTTGAAGAACGCAGAACAAGAAGCCCTGCACAAAACAGAAGAATAGCTTGTCAGAGTAAAGGTCTCGCAAAGCCCACCATGCCCACTCAATGCCTGGTGAGCGATTATTTTGGTTAGCTATAACCTGATTACTAGCTATCAATTTGGTTAACTATCACCTGAGAAAAATGGTTTTCCAACACTTTTTTCATCTTGAGATGCAGAGAAAATTTTACAGGCAATGTGTAGGGGCGCTCCACGTAGGAAAAATGAATGAAGATGGCATCAGCCCTGAGTATTCTGCACTAACACCTTCGTATTCAGCGCGATTGTTCGACTAGACATTTTGTCGACGCAACAAAATTAGGCCCTACGTATACGATGACTTTGTCCCCCTTAACTACTAAGTATTTCTGGCAAATAGTTATGTTCATAAAGAATGAGGTGACAGAAGCGGTGAGTTGTCTACCTATTCTCGAGGGAAGCATGTACGCGCGCCATGTACACTTTCCTATATATGGAGAGTCGGCCTGAATAAGTTACATGCTATGTAATAATTTTCAGCCGATAATAAGCTCTATTGTGGTTTCCCTTTCTTATTCCTGTCTGAAATTGCGCTGAAATAGTATTGATGGATATTCACACACGAGCCCATCTTTTGGTTTTACTATGTTTGGCATGAAAATTGCATTTCTGAGCAGCGACTGTTATCACATCGGCTTATATTCTCTCACACGGTGGCTGCACAGAAAGCTCCACCAGTGTCATTACTTTTTCAGCAATCAAGAGTTTTTTTTTGCCCAGTTTAGAGGGTAGGGCAGCGAAAAAATGCTGCGTGTCCAGTTTGACGAATCCCCGGCCCTTGCAGTACAAGTAAACAGCATAATCGAATACTATACATGCATAATTGCTGAAGTTCGAATACAAAAGTGGCACGCATGCATCCCTACCATAAATATCAAAAAAAGCAAAAACTGTGTGCAGCAAAAAACACGAGCGACGAACGGAACAGAAAAGATTTTATCGTAAAGTAAAAAAAAACGAAGAAAACCAACTGGAAAGGAAACAATTAAAAAACTTGCAAATTGCTTCCCAAACTAGTCTGGGTGTTTTGTGACTCAGCTCAGATACCTATCGAGAACAGTGAGGTCCAATTCGAAACAAACCAATGTTTATCAAGGTAGCAAAATTCATACAGATAGAAAACAACTGAAACACAGTAACTGCGAGAGTTACCGCGAAATGCAGTAAGCTTTAAAAAGTAAATAGAAACGACAGCGCGTTTGGCCAGGATTCAACTTACGAAAGCCATTTCAGGCATCTTCTGGTGTGCTGCTGTATTTTAATCAATGTCGATCAAGCTCAGTGCCTCCCAAATGGAAGGAAATGTATTCGGTATCGTGTGCGTACAATACTTTGTTCGGCACGTAGGGCTGCTTCTGGGCTCGTTTAGTTTTCTAGGATATACATGATGGCTACCACCTACAGCCGCTCAAAATTTCAGATTTGAGAGGTATCTCTTACTTTCTTGCTATACCTTTGAAGTACTTTATTCCATAAAAATGGAACACTTTTGCACACCTGGATGTCGAAAACTAGCCTAGCTGTATGATACAAATATTTATTCTTTTATATTGCCCACGAGGCACTCCTCTGCAGAAGTTAAACATGTTCCTTGTTTAAAGCAGTGGTGTACACCTACACCAATTGGGCATAATTGTATTTTCGTAGTCGTATTTCCTAATTATATTTACACATGTTTTATATATATCGCTTTTTAAGATTGTTTTTTACAAAACTACCAGTTATCATAAACAGCTCGTGTGTGATTGTTTATAACGCTTTTGACAGCCTGCGCCTATGCTGCTGTTATTTTTATTGATTCTAGTGTTTTACGCGCCAAAGCTACACGCGGGGTATGATTCGCGCTGTAGTGGATTTATTTTGACCACTTGACGACATTCAACGGGCGCAGAAGATACACACGTGCGTTTTTGCTTTTTGCTTGCATACGAAAACTGGCCAGCGAGGCCGGGATCAAACCGGCGCCTTTTGACTAGCATGACAAGGCGTTAGTCACTCAACCACCGTGGCGGGTTGTTGTCATCTGATGACGTCTTTATTCCATTCAACCTTGATCGTATGAAGGACTCAAGCTGGCAAAACAAGGAGTCAGAACTGTAATCACACCTTCAAAGGCATCGGTTCGTTCCCCTGCCTAAGAGCCGTTGTTTCTCCGACACACCTTATTGATGTGACATGCGTTGGTTCCGGAATACCGAATAAAGACTGAATGGAGTGCTCATGTATCAAAAATACTGCTGGCGTCAGTCAAGTGGCGGGTGAATAGAACTCTAACACCGTACTCTTTGTCAAGATTTATTAGGACGCCAGTACAGCCATAAAAGTACCAACTATCCAAAGTTGGTGGTGTCCAATCAGGTAATTTGTACATTTTTTCTAGGGGACGGGAAAAACATAAATGATGGCTAAGTCGTGCTGTAGATGGCCCTCAAACGGCTATAAAAGGACCATTACGTCGCCTATATACCCACAAAGGCCCATCACTCGCATAAATCCAGTGGAAGTTCATCACACGTTCGAAGTGGCACCCGCAGTGCAGAAAGGGATGCGCATAACTGCAAAATGCAGCAGACAATATTAGCCTACAAAGGCAGTTTTCCAGTGGCGAATAAATAGAAAAAAGCAGCCAGTGAGTGAGTCCACTACTCCGCCTTTTGCAAAGCCATAAAATCACTCCTATCGCTACAGGCTGTGCATCTCAGAATTGCTTCCACCACCTTCTTCTCTCCGGGAGCTCGACCGACAAGGCGCGAACAACCCTTTGACCCCAACTAAGACTGACACCCTTGCAAACCCCCGTTCGAGCTAATAGCCTGAAACATCCAGTTTAGTGAATCCTTGACATCCCCTTCGCACAACGCCGAATTATCAACGTCACTGATACGGACGTTGAAATGCTATAGTAATAGCATCTCTTATAGTGGGAAAGGAACCAACACTACATCGAAGTTATTGTCCTATCACCCTGCAAGCTGCCTGTTCAAGGTTCTCATGAAGATGATTAACAGGAGACAAGTACTTTGTTGATTAGAATGGTCTCTTCCAGACCTGCCTGTCAAGCTTCACGTTGAACGATCCGCGAACAATAAACTCGTGGCCCTTGAAGCGTACATTAAGATGACTTCATGCATAAGGAGTTCTGCGTCACGGTGCTTTTTGACCTACTCAAGGTGTAAGACACCGATTGGCGTGACAGGATCCCCGGCGACCTGAAAGGTATTTAGTGTTTTGGACATGATGAACACTCTTGCCAATTACATGTCGGAAAGAAAATTCTGCGTCTGGGTTAGGTTAGCACTGTCAAACGTTTATATGCAGGAGAATGGCGCACCTCAGGGCGGTGTCTGGAGCTGCGCGTTTTTATATGGATGATGAACACACTTTGGAAGGCATTGTCGTCATCAATGTCCTGGACGATAGACTACTTAATCATACAAGATATTAGACTACACACACGCGACGCACTCCCATCTGTCACTGGATCGCCAAGCAGGTGTTTTTGTGTAGCAGGTGTGGAGAGAAATAATGAGTAGCTCACCTCCTAATTACATGGCAACCCCTCGACACAAGACGCAAACTCCTCCCACAACAATACAGATAACACGTTTCCTTACGCCCAGCATAATTTTTAGCGGATGATCCCATCATTGCCTTATACGCACTTTTGAGTTTATGGCCAAAATAAAATTTTTACACCTTATTGCCTGCGCCTGCGCTGTACACCAGCCATCCTCATTTTATTTAGTTTATTTCAGTTTTATCATGGTTACTGATTCGATATTCTATCTCCTCATCTCTGTGTTTTAGCAAGTATTTCTTGGCACTGTTGGCCGTAGTTGGCAATGGGCCACAAAAATTGAGCCATCATCATCATCATTTGTGCCAGCCAGCTTGGTGTTCAACTGGACGCCTTGAAATCGAGCTTAAAGATTGCGGTGAATATTTAAAAATTGGTAAATATTTCTTTGGTAAAAAACGTCAAATGTTTGTGTAACTTGGCAACTTTAAAACAAAGGAAAGGTTACTTCCTGTGGCAAAAAGCCGCTAAACACGCACTTTGCTGTCATGGAGCATTTTGCTCCTTTATTCACGGGATTAAATGCACCGTTTGTGACCGTTCTTCACACAGCGTCATCAAACAAAATCTTAGATCTCGCGGCCGAAACCAGGAAAAACCCTCCCTCTATAGGTGGTATTCGCTGAAAAGTTTAGCTGTACATTTCTTCGTTTGGCAATACTGGAAACGGCCACACACACGGCCGATGCGCCATGGACATGGCGAGGCTTGGGCCACTGCGCGCGCACGCCGAAGAAAAGAAAAACACCGTCGTCCGTCGTCCGCTCCGTTGCAACCTGATTCTCAACGGTGGGGTCAACAGAGGTGTTATTAATCGCACTCACATTGTAATCGAGGCAATACTTTGCGCTCGGTGAGGTACTGTGCACCACACTCATGTGCTTAGCAGGGACAAGTACCGCCAACCGGCGGAGCCCGACGTACCGTGACGGCGCACTCACGCAGCTGCCTGCTTGCGCGCCTCGCCAGTGAATAAAAGCAATAGCCCCGGTTGATAAATCTGATTATCTGACTTGCCATGCGCACGTTGTCCCTCGGCATTTCCATTTTGTTTACCCGAGTTGTCATCCATAAACGGCAATATTAGTGGCTAACATTGCAAGTGCCATTCCAAAATGTGATTCACCTTAAATTTTTATTGAGGATATCACTGGCGACGTAGTAGTCTAACCAAAACGTGGCTGGAGTAAGATATCAGAGATATTGAAGTACTAGTAAAAAATAGTGAAGTCTACTGAAGCATCCCATCAGTCCACCGGGCAGATTAATTTTCTTTATTTCAGCAAATCTTTTGACCACGTATCCCAATGAAAACGTCTAAAAAATCTTCAAAGATTTGTCCTTCCCTCTTTTATTAATATTTGGATAGAACAGTACTTGCCCTACCACACTCACTTTGCGAAAGTCGATTTATACCCGTCGAAGCGTTTGCATGCTACGTCAGGCACGCCCGAGCGGAGGGTCTTGACGATGATGATTGGTGTTAATGGCGCATGCTCAAGTGGCATAAAGAACGCCAAAACAGCAGTTATGTATGAGGGAGAAGACGTAGACACTGAAATCTGAAATCGCTGAATGCGAACGACAGTAAAACCCATAAAAGTCAATAGGTATGGCTGGTGCAGAAGGCCACGCTTTGAATAAGTGTCGTATGAAATTAGGTCTAGAAATTTTGCTTGCTATAGATATTTAAAAACACGCTTATCAGAAAACATGGGGTCGGCAGACAGGGAGAATGCTGGGTGTAGTGGTATATGTAGTGTCTAGTTGAGGGAAGTGTTTTCGTCATGTTTTTTCAAGGGCCTTGCATTGAACGTAAATATCAACTACTGATACGGCCTCTGCGCACCTGCTACGTAGCGCTCCAAACCCCGTGAACAGATACGAGTTTGTTGTATGTGTGTGCCTTGTCCGTCACCTAGCAAAGGTAACTTCTGTGTAACTGTTGCATGCGTCTGTGTTGTATGGTCTGAGTTGTGCTTTTATAACGTGTAATTTGTTGTCTGCCTGTTCACTCCACTATTTTTGGCATGTCTTACGAACGCGGTGTCTTATGTGTGGTTGAGGTCAGTGTAGGGTACTTTAGATAATTGTACTGTATTCAGGAGTGTAGCAGCAGCGGCCATATGATAGCGGCCTCATTCCCGGCAATTGCAAGGTATCCTGGAAACCAGCAGAAATTTCTTTAATTATTTGACGCATACGCAGACATGATAGCCTTCAGAAAAAGAATAATGACAACGTTTTAGAAGCCCTTACGGGTGCAAGTCGGGTGCAACGCTAAGATTGTCCGAGTACACGATGAATTGTAAAATTTGATGTTGGGCTATGTGATTTAAGACAAAACACCTATGCTTCCGCTGAGAATGTGCTATTACAAAAGTGCGTTATTTCACGGATGCGGAAGTTTCTTCCACAAGCAGCACAATAAACAGCTGTAGCAGCCTTAGATGCGTCGCTGTTAAACTCGGCACAACAATAGTTGTCCTTCTGAAGTAAGAAATTGCACAGAATCGCAATTCTGGGTGAGCTGCTCTTGTTAAATTGCATAAAAGACAGTTAACGTGACACAGAGCGGTGATGCCATTGTGGAAGGAATCAATGAGGCGTATCTTGTGGATGTCTGAAAAGGACACTGTTAGCTCAAAGATTCTTCGCTCCCTTTAGAAGGTAATGGTGTGGACGTAGATGCATGATTTAAAAACTGTTGCTGTGAGGATGTATCATTAATTCTCGAATTGAAAGGAAGACTTACCATAGACATATTTTTGCGGCATAGAAAACGTCCAAGTACACCCTCTGGCTGTGTGGGCACCATTTATAGGACTCTACGCTCAGACTTTCGACAAGGCAAGTGTGGAAGGCACCACACACAACGCTATAGCCCAAATGCAGCAGAGGATTGAGCAGATTTAGTGCCGTATTGGTTGCTGACCCATACACGACACTTCCGAAGTCCAGGCGGGATCCTACCAGGGCTGTATAAGCAATGCAGGACTTGCTTGTCTGCACCATAGTTTTCCTGGGGGAGGTCTTGAGAATGTGGTTTTTAGGCATTTTGACTTAAGCTGTTTCAGGTGTGGAAGAAAAGTTAGTTCGCTATCAAATACCACCCTAAAAACGTGTGCTCCTTTTTCAGAGGAATCGAAACGCCATTGGGAGAAATGTTAGGCCGGGTGGAACGCGTGCTTCCCGAGAACAGAATGCAAGTACATTTTTCTGGATGTTGATTGAAACCATTTATAGGGCCCTCCACGTCGGGGCGGCCCTCTTAGCCACCGCCGCACCCCCTCCCTCAAACGAGAGTTCCAAATAAGGGAGATTCTCTCTATCTCACTCCACAGCCGGCAAGTGTGATGACGCCAAGCTTGGTATAACGTTCACAGAGTGAAATGTTGGGTGATTTAAAAGATACCTGGACATCGTCTAGATATTGAGAACAACTAATTGTAAGTGGTAGTTTGTTTCAAAACACTTAATCTCGACTAGGCAAAAAGTGCAGCAAAAACTCCTCCCTGTGGCACGCCATTTTCCTGCACGTGAGGCAATGAGCGCACTAGCAAATCTAGTGCGAAATGGTCTCTCCGACAATTAACTAGCAAAGGCGTTGAACATATTGCCGGCAACACTGATTGACTTGTGGCCACTAAGAATCTCGTAACACCAAGCGGTGTCGTAGGCTTTATCCATGTAAAAAAACCGTAAGGCAAAACCGTTTGTGCATGAAGGCATCCTTGATATACGCGTCAAGTGCCACGAGTGCGTCGTTCGTGGATTGCCCCGCCCTTAAGCCTGCCAGGCAGCTCTCTAGAAGTCGATTGTACTCACGAAAATACACGAACCTCATGTTTATCCCCTTATCCAGAAGCTTGCACAGACAGGTGGTCAGAGCGATGGGTCGACAGCTGGTTGGAGAGGTAGGGTCGTTCCCTTCATTCGGGAAAACTACAAGTGTGGCCTCCCTCCAAGTCTAAAGAATGTGCCCCGAAAGTCAGATTTTATTCGATAGATGTGGGACTGTTTCAAATGTATCTGCGTGTAAGAGTTGTAACATGGTGTATGCTATATTGTCCGCGCCCGGAGTTCACGGCTTACAAGCACTCAAGACTATCTTAAGCCTATGAATCAGAAAGAGGAAGTTGTTAGAGGTGTTGGATTTGTTTTTCTCACATAGTGGCTTCTTTTCGCAAGATATTTTGCGTTTGATGAACGTGTTTGCGTAAGGTGTAGAGCTAGACACGTGTTGGGCGTGTTGTACAAGTGTGTTAGCCTAATATTCCAGTGTGTTACCGGTTGCACTCAGCAGGGGAAGGATGGACTTATCGTATTCGTGTTATTTTTTGTGTATCAATTTATTGATGTTACGGAGCAGCGCCGACTTCGGCGCAGGTTAAAACCCGCAGGTGGTCAAAATTATTCCGGAGCCGTCTACAACGGCGCGCCTCACCGCCTGCGTTGCGTTGGCACGTACAACCCTATAATCAAATCGAATCTGTTATTCTGGGAGGGGGCTTTTTTAGTTTTTCTGATCGTTTGGACAGCGCAGCCCGTTTCTTGCGCTGCGATGCAGAAAGGGATGATCTGACTATTATTTTCTCCTGATATGTCCTGGGGGTGCGCGATGGACCGCACACCCTACTCAGCACCCTAAATGTAGAGTGCTCTTCGTTTGAACTGTCACCGATGCCAGCATTGGGAACGCCGCGATAGCCACAGGTGGTGCGGCAGGGGTGAGAGACGATGCTGGGGCCCCCGTGTTCGTCCTCGGCAGCCTCCAGGGTACTGAAAGCTCGAGAAGGAAGGCCAGGAGCGGCATCGCTCGCTCTGGGGACGGTTGCAACCACAACCGCTGTCGGCTCAGCAAGCAGTGTGGTGACGGGTGGGGCTGCCTGACGCCACCCAGGGGGAAGGGGCATGACAAAGTACGACTCGCGGTACTGAGTACATGCCGAAAGCAGACACCGCTCAACCCCCCGGTGAGCTGCCTTGGCGTACTTCCCCATAGGGAAAAGGCCGAGCCACTTTCGCGCCTCTTGGGCGGAAACGTTCTCTGTTAATTTCACATTGATTGTCTTCTTTTCTATATGAAAGTTCTCACTTGTGGGGTAGTATGCCGCGTGCGGTCCACGACAGCTAGCACAAGTGAGCGTGTTGGAGTCAGAGTTGTGAGTGAGGTGCTCCTGTGCTGCGAATTTCGTACAGGTCATTTTGCCGAGGCAAGAGTTTCTGCCATGTCCGAACCGTAGGCCCTTGAACCAGCGACGCGGGTTGAGTGTGTAAAGACGAATGGAACACCAGCTGAAGCATTCGTGTACATGATCTGGGAGCAACGAGCAGTTGAATGGCGGGATGTGTTTGGTGGTTAATGCCTTGTCAACTCTGCGCAACGTGATGCGGCGCACAGCTGTGGCGCCCTGATCCTTCAATCCTTCGAGTCATCTGTTCCACTTAGGAGATCTGCCTTAGCGATCACACTATGCGAGCTGTTGAGGCTGCAGTGGGTTGTGACCCTGATGTCCAGATCGACTATTTCAGTCTGGTCAAGAAGCCTTGTCGCCTGTTGCTAGTTCTTCACTTGAGCAAGGATTTCACCTGTTCGTTGTTTTTTTTTGCACTGTATGTTTTCCCCATAATTCCTTCCGGATACTTTGGGATCAAGAATACTTATTCTGAACCAACAGGGCGGGCTGCGCCAAGCGATTCAATGAGCAGGAAACGAGAGTAGCTGTCAGCCGTATGGTTGGAGGTTGAGGAAACGCGACTTCCATGCCTCCCCTTTTCACGGACCAATAACGTTTTTTTTTTTTTTGTGGGGGGGGGGGGGGTTCAATTTCCTATACAGCATAGAAAAAAGCAGGAGTGGGAATAATTCCTTCGCTCGGTTGAGCCTGATGCCGAGACAGGCCCTGGAGCCCCCTGCCTGGTAAACAGACATGGAGCCCATCCGCCGGAGCTTGACCACGGCTCCGACGGCCACCGTTTGTGGTTTCAGCCCTTCACCTTAAAACGCCTAGACACGGTAGGAAACCGCGTGCGCATTTGGGCTCGGGGTATGCGGTGTCGCCCATATCGCCACTTTGAATAAACAAGGTGCCCCAGTGCGCGGCCAAGGAGCATGTTTAGATCCATTCTTTTCCGATGTATGTGAATATTAGCACTTTAGTGTGTCCTTATGTTCAAATGGTTTTGTTTGCTGGTGATTGTGTACTTTTAAAACCACTGTTTTGAAAACATACCAGAACGACCAATGTCTTTAAACAGTACTGTAGCAAGAATTCACGAATGGTGCAAAACAAGGTCTGTGTTTCTGAACTCCGAGAAAACTGCTGCTGCGCATAACGAATAAAAGACAACCATTCTTATACCCGTATGAAATAATAACGACACGGTAGCGGGGGCCACAGAATAGAAATATTTCGGATTGACAATCACGAACAAACGTAAATGGTCCCCGCACATACAAAATATTTGTTCCGCAGCAACCCAGAAACTGGCCTTACATGCACAATAATTAAAAAATGCGCCACCTGAAGCAGTTTCTTGGCTATAAAAAATTGTTTGGTCTAAAATTTAATATATAAGCGTAGCTTCGGACCCGTACTATCAAAAAGATCAGCATAGGCTTGAGATGGTAAGGGCGGGAGTTGGTTTCACACCGTATTTATTCGATTATAAGGTGGTCCCGATTATAAGGCGCTGGTGCCGTTTGATGAGTCATAAATATCGCCATATATATATATATTCTAAGGGGATGTATTGCTCAACGCAAGGTAGCTGACGAAAGGCCTTTAATGACCGTTGTCCAAGATGGAGCGGGTTCACAGACGCGCGCCTGTCGTCTTCGTCGTCGGTGGTTTTCGTTTTGTTGTCACTGTCGATGCTGCTTTCGCGGCTGCGGAGTCTGGCGCACTATCGCGTTTCGTTCACTAGCGCCTGTACCATTCATCTCCTTTACAATTTCCCCGGGACGAATAGGAGCCATCCTGGCGACTTAGGGGCACAAGACCATGGCGGGTTCGAAGTATCGCTTCAGGCGTGCTACGTGAACGGTCTCTCGGCCACGGCAGCGATGGTCAGAGGAAGGATTCAGAGGCTCGACCACATAATTGACAGGCGACGTGCGTTCGAGTACACGATACGGTCCGTGATACTTCGAAATGAGCTTGCTCGACAGCCCAGGAGTCGTGGCCGGAATCCAGAGCCAAACGAGATCATCCGGAGAAAATTCTGGGGTAGGCGTCGACGCATCATGGCGGAACTTTTGGCGTCCTTGCTCGTCTGACGTGAACGAGCGAGCCAGTTGGCGACACTCCTCCGCACGTCGGGTGACGTCAGAGATTGACAAGGCTTCAGACACGTCGGGACTGTAGGGGAGGATCGTGTCAAGCAGGCACGACGGCTCGCGTCCATACATGGCTTGCTTGGCAGTGTTGTAGGCGTAGGTTACGAATGGAAGAATCATATCCCAGTTGGAATGGTCGGATGACACATACATTGCCAGCATGTCCCCCAGGGTGCGGTTAAAACGTTCGGTTAAGCCGTTCGTCTGCGGGTGATATGCAGTAGTCGTGCGGTGGACGATGCGGCAGGCCTTTAGGAGCGCTTCAATGACGTCAGAAAGAAAGACACGCCCCCTGTCACTGAGAAGTTCCCGAGGAGCGCCGTGACGAAGGATGATGCGGTTGAGCAGAAATGTTGCAACGGCGTCGGCAGTACCGGCACGCAGCGCAGCGGTTTCGGCGTACCGTGTCAGGTGGTCGACGGCTACGATGACCCACCTATTGCCAGCCGCAGTACAGGGGAGGGGTCCGTAGAGATCGATTCCTACCCGGTCAAAAGGTCGAATCGGGCACGCCAAAGGCTGCATCGGGCCAGACGCACGAGGGGGTGGTGGCTTGCGCCGTTGACAGTCCGTGCAAGAGCGAACATAACGACGAACGAAGCCATACATACCACGCCAGTAATATCGCAGTCTAAGGCGTTCGTAGGTCTTTAGCACGCCGGCGTGAGCACACTGAGGCTCACTGTGAAACTGGTCGCACACTTCAGAGCGCAGATGGCGGGGAATGACGAGCAGCCATTTGCGCCCATTAGGGTGGTAGTTCCGCCTGTAGAGCAAGCCATCACGAATAGCGAAGTGGGACGCTTGGCGCCGAATTGCTCGAGGTACCGACGAGTTCGACGGGTTCGAAAGGTAGTTGCAAAGCGACATGACCCACGGATCTTTTCGCTGTTCAGATGGCATGGAACTCACGTCAACGAGCGATACAAAGCACTCAGAGGGGGAATTAGTCGTCTCGTCAGGCAACATCGGACACCGGAGAGGGCGTCAGCGTCGTGGTGCTTGCGGCCAGACCGATACACCACGCGGATGTCAAAGTCCTGAAGGCGGAGTGCCCAACGTGCCAGTCGGCCAGAAGGGTCTCTCAGGGACGACAACCAACAAAGCGCATGATGGTCGGTGACCACGTCGAAAGGTCGGCCATACAGATAAGGACGAAACTTCGAGAGGGCCCACACAATTGCCAAGCATTCCCGCTCAGTGACAGAGTAATTCGTCTCCGCAGGCGTGAGTGTGCGGCTCGCGTAAGCGACCACGTATTCGTGGAACCCCGGCCTTCCTTTGAGCCAGAACAGCACCCAGACCAACTCCACTCGCATCGGTGTGGATTTCAGTCGGGGCCGACGGGTCGAAATGGCGAAGAATTGGCGGGGACGTGAGGAGGCGACGTAGGGTTGTAAAGGCCTTGTCGCAAGCCGATGACCATGCCAAAAGACCCGTCTTGTTGCCAAGAAGTTGTGTCAATGGCGCGATGATGGAGGCGAAGTACGCACAAAGCGGCGGAAATACGAGCATAGCCCGATGAAGCTACGAAGCTCTTTGATCGTGGTCGGCTTCGGGGAATTCAGCCACGGCACGAAGCTTGTCCGGATCAGGAAGAACGCCATCTCTGGAAACGACGTGGCCAAGGATCGTCAGCTGGCGAGCAGCAAATCGGCACTTCTTTAGGTTAGTTGAAGGCCTGCGTCCTTCATACAAGCTAAACTTGCTCGAGCCGCCGTAGATGCGTGGAAAAGTCGGGTGAGAACACTACGACGTCCATCCAGGTAACACAGGCATATTTTCCATTTGAGGCCGCGAAGAATATTGTCCATCATCCGTTCGAATGTGGCTGGCGCGTTGCACAGGCCGAACGGCATGACGTTAAATTCATATAAACCATCTGGAGTAACAAGGCTGTTTTCGGACGATCCGCATCTGCCATCGGGACTTGCCAGTATCCGGAGCGTAGGTCAAGGGACGAGAAATATTCTGCTCCTTGAAGGCAATCTAGGGCGTCGTCGATGCGTGGTAGCGGATAAAATCCTTGCGAGTTATTTTGTTTAGGCGACGGTAGTCGACACAAAAACGGATGGAGCCGTCCTTTTTCCGTACGAGTACTACCCGGCGACGCCCAGGGGCTGTTCGATTGTCGAATGATACCACGCTGGAGCATGTCACCCACTTGTTCGTCAATTATGCTCCTTTCGGAAGGGCAACGCGGTAAGGTCGCTGGCGTAAAGGCGCGTGGAGAGCCGGTGTCGATAGGGTGGCTGACCGTCGTGGTGCGACCAAGCGACCGTCCTGCGCACAGTCAAAGGACGAATGAAATTGACACAGTAGTTTCATCAGTTGGTCTCGTTGGGGCGGCGTAAGATCGGCGTCGATGGCACGATCAAAAACTCCGGGATACCCGAGATGCAGTGGCAGGAGGTGGACAGAGTCCGGTCACCTCAACGTGCGGCAGGTCGTCTAAGCGGCGATGAAAACGGCGGTACTCCACTGACTCGGCGCGTCCAAGGCACTCGCCGCGGAGCAAAGAGCGAAGGACTAGCTCCAGGATTAGAAACGAACAGGGCGGTTTGGCCATCGCGGATACTCAGCAAGGCGAAAGGAAGCAACAGACATCGGCGTTGGCAGAACAATTGCGACGGCGTGAAAATTGCATTGACGTCGGAAGGAAGATGGCAGATCAAGGGCACAGGGACGGTGGAGCATGAAGGGATAGTAGTGTCGTCGGCGACAGAAACTTTCACGGAAAGTGGTGTTGGAGAAATTTCTGATTGGTATATCAAGGGGCGAAAACAACTCAACTTCGGCTCGGGCGCCAGTCAATGATAGCGTTGTGCCGGGAGAGGAAATCCCATCCCAGGATGACGTCATGTGAGCATGAAGAGAGGGCAATGGAACTGAACAATGTACAGAACGTCCTGGATGAACACCGGGCAGTACACGTACCGACTGGTTCGATCGAACGTGCTGAAGCAGGTACGTAAGGGTGGTCCAAAATGCGGCGTCATAACCTTTATCAGGCGGCGGCAAAGCTCTAGGCGGATAACTGAAACGGCGGCTCCAGTGTCGACAAGCGCATGAGTGGCGACTCCGTCTATTATAATGTCGACGACGTTATTGGGTAAGAAGGTAGGTCTTGAACAGTTCGACGATGACGCAGCTCTTGCCTCCGGAACTGCGGCGCCTAGTTTTCCGCTTCAGGAGGCAAGGGGCGCCGACGCATCGGCGAAAGTGAACGGCGTCGCGGGGATGGGTGACGGTTGGTGGTGTCACGCGAGTTGGCGGGCGGAGACGTCTCGGCAAAAGTGGTCGGAGCACGAGGCATCGACTGCGGCGAGACATACGGCACGTTCCAAGAAGGCTGCCGTGCAGGCATCCCCCCGCGGCAGGCAGTAGTAACGCGCCACGTGTCCGGGAGTTAAGCAAACAAAGGCAGATTGGGCGATTGTCCGGCGTGCGCCAAGCGGTGGTCGAAGATGACGGGTCAAGCCGTACGCGTGGCGGCCTCTGCAACACAGGCGGCATCGGCAGGTAGCTGGGATACGTTGGTCTTCCTGTGAGCTCATGTGGGCTGTTGCGGCATGACCGGGAAGATTGGCTGACTTGTGACGGTTTCGGCCAAAGGGCCTGGAGATGGCGTCGGCGTAGGTTAGAGGTCCGGCAACAGGTAGTGTTTGCACAGGGTCACGTACGTGGCGTAACAGCAGGTGGTGTGGGTTGCGCGATGCCGGCACCGATCAGCGAAGCGGTCACAGGTGCGTGTTGGCGGGAGCATGGAATGGTATCGGCCACCTGCTGCTGGATAGCACTTCTAAACGAAGGGGCAAGGGTGGCGTCAGACGTCGGTGTGAAGGGAACTAGGGAAGCTGACGGGCAACTTCTTCCCGGATGAACTGCTGAATGCGCGGAGACAGAGTGTTGTCGCTACCAGCAGTTAAGCTCGACACATCGGGCCAACAGATCGCCGTGTAAGAGCTCGCTGTCTCCTGAGCTCGTCATAGCTCTGGCACAGGTTGATGACGTCGGTGACCGTTTGGGGGATTCTTCGCCAGCAGCATTTGAAAGGCGTCATCTGAAATGCCTTTGAGGATGTGCTTAATTGTGTCCTCGTCGCTCATCGTGGCGCTCACCCTCCTGCACAAATCCACAACTTCCTCGATGTAACTGAGGAAGCTCCTCACCGGGCTGCTGCGCTCGTTCTCGCAAGCGCTTGCTCTGCATGAAGCTTCCGCACTGAAGGGCGACCGAAGTGTTCCGAAAACCTCGATTTGAATTCCGACCACGTGGGGTATTGCTTTCCGTGGTTGCCATACCAAAGCTCGGCCGTACCGGTGAGGTAAAATTCCACGTTGTTCCGCTTCACGTTGTCACCCCAGTTGTTGTGGGCGCTTACTCTGTCGTACGTGGCGAGCCAGTCTTCCACGTCCTGCTCGTCTTGGCCATTGAAGAATGGGGGATCCCGCTGACGAATGGAACCGGAACAGATGATGGTCGTCGAAGGAGGTGCAGCCGGGGGCTCAGTCTCGCGAGGAGGAGCCATGGCGCTGGGGAGCGTCCGGGAGCGGAGTTCCAGTGTAGAGAGAGGTCAGGACCACAGCAACCTCCACCAATTCTAAGGGGATGTATTGCTCAACGCAAGGTAGCTGACGAAAGGCCTTTAATGACCGTTATCCAAGATGGAGCGGGTTCACAGACGCGCGCCTGTCGTCTTCGTCGTCGGTGGTTTTCGTTTTGTTGTCACTGTCGATGCTGCTTTCGCGGCTACGGAGTCTGGCGCACTATCGCGTTTCGTTCACTAGCGCCTGTACCATTCATCTCCTTTACAATATATATATATACTGAGTGGGAATATGAGGCGGGATATGACCTTGAGGCTACGAAATTCGGAAAAAAAACTTCGTCTTATTAGCGAATAAATACGGCATTTACCAAATCTAAGAGTAGAGATTCGGCGTCACCCATTATGCTGGTAAATAGTATTCCGACACTAGAGCAGCGCAGGAAAATAGTGAGACAATGGTTTCTATTTTTGCTCCATTACAACAAACAATGTGAATGCGGGCGCATATATGCAACCATTTTGGTTACGCACATCGGGAAAGCTGCATACCTGTAATCTACTTCCCTACAAAGCGCAGACAGACCTTTTCAGTAACTCTTTTCCGCGAGCCATTAGTTATTGGAGTTCATTGTCTCAAAAAAGATTCATTACACTCTGCAAGTGCTTTTGCAAATGCGCTGCTTACTGATGTTTACATTAGTGAGTAGCGCATTTCCAAAAGCACTGGCAGACTGCAATGAAACAATTTTTGAGACAATGAATTCCAATCACTAATGTGGCAAGGGCCACTGGTGGCTATTGCCACACTTTTTTTTGTTTGTTCGTTGTTTTTTCGTTCTTTTTGAAATTTGCAAACATTGAGCTTCTACAGCCGGGGAAGTTCGCGGGATAGTGTTGCTTTCTCTTTGTTTCTTTTACAACATGCCACCTTTTTACGTACTTGAATGTACTAATTATATATTGTTACATACATTGCTTATATATGTTTGCGACATACATTGTTCTTCCTGATAGCAGTATACTGTAAATAAATAAATCCAGACCATTACTATTTTTACGTCGTGCCACTATGAACGTTACAATTGAAGTAGCGATGTCTCTATTGGCGTCAGTAATACCCTGCCTTCCTCGCTCATATTTCTAAACGCTAAGCTAGAAGTAGTACGAATTCTGGTATTTATCACCACTATAAAACTCGTTTTTGGTGTTTGCTGCCGGGCGCCCGAAAATTACCAGCTCTTCTGGGATTTGCTTCAGCGCTTTGTTATAATTGTGAAATATAAACATTTAAATTCATCGCTATACTTATTGAGTGACTTAGATTACCCTTAATTCTTCTGGTCACTGCTCTCTTTCCCTAGTACCTCCGAAGCCGGCCCGCTGCACAGTGCTGCATTTTAACTTGCACCAATCTATATCAAGCCTACATGACGCGATAACACACTCGACCACCTGGTAACATCTACACCGAATGACGTGAATGTTTTAACTAACCTTCCTGGTCTTAGTGACCATAGGATCATGCCCATTTGCATATTCGTACCGCTAACAAAAAAGGTCACCCTTAAAGCTCATTACCGATTATAACACGGCAAAATGTCCTTGATAATAACGATTATTTTGCTCGCTTTCTCAACGATTTCCGTCTTTCGTAATTATTCTTTAGTGTAAATGCTAACCCACAACCGTATCAGAATATTAATGCGATATTGAAGACCGAATACACACCTCCTGTTCTTGGTAAGTCGGATAACAACAGTCATTATTTGAATGGAATATTGAAAGCCATGCTTAATAGAAACTTTCAGAAGTGAGCAAACAACTGCAGAGACTCGACCTCCGGGGAACAATACCAACAATGTGCGAAACGCTAAATTCTGGAGTTAGCTACAGCCATGTGTTAATTTTTTTCGACCACTTAAGCCTTCTTTAGTGTAATGCGAGAAAAGTATTGTGGATGCTTCATAAAGATTCAAAGATTTTATTTCCTCAGAAGTACGAGGAGGCAGGCTGGGACTAAAGGCTACAAAGCCTGACAGAGGCCCCAACACCATTTGGTACAGTTCAATGATCAGGCAAAATTAAACAAGCTAGAAATTCTAATGTGAGCAACAAAAATACAAGCAACATGTAGAGCACAAGACATTACCGAACAATATGGGAAATGAACAGTAACGTACATTAGAGTACAAAGGAGTAAATTAAAACAAAATACAAGTGGACAATCAGAGTACAACTATATTTTAGTTTTAATGATTGGCACAGTTACAAAACGTGCGCTTTTGACAGGTCTAGACGATATCCACAGTTCTAGCCATTGAAGCACATATTCTGATTTAAGAGGTATTCTTTCACCTGTATTTTAAATATGTTTCTGCTGCATTTGAAATCAATGTGGTCTCCAACGTTGTTGAGTATGTCGGTGCGTTGAAACAGAGAAGACTGCCTGCCGTAGTTTGTTCGCAATTTCGGTGTATGTATTTTGGTACACCCAAGAGGGTATATACTGCTATTGTTGTTATGTTTGCCATGGAGATTTTCTTTGTGTATAGATTGCAAAAGCATCATGTAATAAATTTCGCTAGCCTTAAGCTTACTATTCTGAACAAATAGTGGACACATAGTAGACAACTTCAACCCAATGGAGATACCGGCTCGCAGTACAGTCCCACATATGGCAATGAAGTCGCTTCTGAAATAACAGACTATTTTTGCTCAGTATTCTCCCCAACCAACAATTCAGTGTTCACTTTCGCGACGGCCTGTATCCATGGCGGAACGCCCGCTATTCTGATTAGCCCAAACAGTATAGATAAGTTCTTCCAATCGCTCAAACTATGTTCTTCCGCAGGTTGTGGTCAGATAAACGGCAAGCAATTAAAAACGTTATACTCTATTCCCGGAAAATTTTACGTTTGATATTCTGACAATCTGTAGAATTTGAAATTGTTCCAGGCAATGAGAAAATAGCTTAACCTGTGCCCCTCTTCAAAACAGGTAAGCGTATAATTCCGGCCAATTATGGCCCAATTTCTTTAAAAAGTACTTCTAGCAAGCTTCTCGAACTCCCTTCCTGCAACGTAATGACCTTCTTCAAATCCATGAACTTCTTCTATGCTCATCAACAGGGTTCCGAGACTCACTCTCATGCGAGACTCAGCTGGCCGATCCTACCCATTATATATTTCACTACGGGATTACGCTATATTTCGGGATTTCTGAACAAACGGTACATTTCTATGTTCCGCACAATATTTTCTTTACCCGCCACGGTGGCTCACTGGGCAAAACATTGCGCTGCGGGTTCGATTCCCGGCCGTGGCGACCGCTTTTCTGATGGAGGCTAAAAGCAAGAATGCCCGTGTTTGCGAGATTTCTGCGCACGTTAAAGAACCCCCCCCTGGTCAAAATTAATCCGGAGCCCTCCACTACGGCGCGCCTTATCGCCTGCGTTGCGTTGGCGCGTTTAACCCTACATTCAATCAATTAAGAATCTTTTGTTTAGACAGTCTTTCCTCGGCATTCCTTCTACTTTATTCGCCCGCATAGAAAACTTCTTATAATTGTCTCAAGCAATTTTCTATACCCCATCCGACGCAATCCTGTTTAACCTTTAAAGTGTCTTGTGTACCACAGGCGTATCTCCCTTTTTGTTCCCAACCTACATAAATGACTTCCCTAATAAAATAAATCTAAAATAAAGATATTCGTTGATAACTTTGTTCTATCTAAACCACTCTGCAACACCGCCCATACCATCATTCTTGAATAACACTTCCCCATAATTACCTCGTGATGCGAAAATTGTTATTGCAACTTGCCCTCTCTAAGTGTAGTCCCACCGTTTTTCCCGCAAACATTCAGTCACGTTTTATCCATACACCAAAGCAACCCCAATATAATCAATGAATTCATTCAAATATGAAGGTTAGGACGTGACGTCACCGTTAATATGGTTAGCATATGTCGGAACCATTCATCAGAGGCTTCAAGCAGTCTTGGTTGGGCTGAAATAATAAAACTAATTCATCTGAACCATTTATGGACTTCAAGCACACTTGATTGGGAAGAAATGCTTGTGCAGAAATAATAAAACCAATATATCTAACATTCGTAGAACCAAATTTGACTACGCTTCATCCGTATAGTAGGTACCCTTCGCGGGTATATCTTTCAGATAACTCAGAATTCGTTAAAAACCAGCTACCCGCCTTCTTACGGCTCAAAAGAATTATCATATGGGTGTAACTTCACCCACGCATTGTGCTGGCCATCCTTGCCTTCTCTTTTGCTGAATAATTTTCCACCTATGCGTTCTCCACGCATTCTTCCCCCCCCCCCTCCCCCGTCACGGAGCGCTTCACCAGTACCGCCGCCACAAACACCGCCACGCGTGCACCACAGACAACCCATTGAACGTATCAAGCCGCGTGCTTGTATCAAGCCGCATGTTCAAGCGCATGTGATTCATAAAGCAATGCTTTTTTTTCCACACGCAACAAACTTCTGGAACGCATTGCCCTGCTGAAATGATCGGTTTAATGTTTTTCTGGAGCATGAAGACGAAGCGAAAGACAGCCAGTTGCGATACACAGGCTCGCTCGAAGCTCGCTTCTCCCAGCACGAGATACGCCCCTCTCGAAGGTGACCGTCGACGGCCGACCTGGGGACACGCAAAGTAAATCCTCTTCATGTATTCCTTCCACGACGAGCTACATTGCTCGGTTCCTGCTAAACGTTGCCTTAACATGTTTGGGTTCCGCAATCCGGGAACCATAGCCGAAACCCGCTGATATGATCGAGGCAGCGGAGGCACCAGGGAGAAGCTCAAGTTCAAGAGGGCATCGAGGTGAGTACAGAACACAAGGATCAAGAACGACGCAAGCACCGCCATTATCGATCCTCGCTCAATGGCCGACGAGCTAGCACCGGTTTACGAGATGCTCAAGGCGAATAATGATGAGCTAGATAAGGTCAACGGAGAGCTCAAACTTTCTTTCAGGATCCAAGGGCATTTGAGGCATACATAAGCGCGATCGAATGCCAAGGCAATGCGACGTGAGTTGAAGCATAGCTAAAAAGCAAGAACAATTTTGTGTCCCAGACTGCTGCACCTCTGCCAGGACCCGTAATCAACGTTGCGCACCCAGTGGCTGCTTCAACTTTGGACAAAACCCCGCCAACCCTACCGAAACTGACCATCAGTGCTTTCAATGGTGACCTGTGTCGAAGGAATAATTTTTGGCAAACATTTGCGCAAGTTACAAACATATGCAACGGCTTTTAGTTTATGAGAAATTGAACTGCCTACGCCTCCTGATGAAACAAGATTTCGTTCGGCAATCTGAGAGCTAACTGCAATGGAGGCTTCTGCGGGGTGCTCTTGAAATGATAAAAAAGCCTTGCGGTGATCGGCCGCGGTTGCACAAGAGCACTTCACCAGGCTACGAATGATCAACCTGATCGTGGCCCCAAGTGCTACAAATAGCTTTCGCATGCTCAAAAACCACGTTTTAGACAACATAGGTGGCCTCGAGACAAAAGTGCGCGAAACGGCCCTCCTGTTCGTTCATGCTTTTAGGCATCTTCTGGCGAACTCTACTACGCGTCAATATTCTTCAGTGCGTCCCTACGCGCTCTTTTGAAACTTATACACCGCAAGTGACGGCACCTGATGAAGTGCCGACATACCTAGATCGTGTGGAATAACGTACGGCACAGCACATGACCCCGGCTAGCTTCGCTAGAGAAAGTGCTACGCGCCGTACATAAGCACCAGCGGAATCCGAAGACTCACGCAAGAGTTCGGGTACTCATATGCAGTAGGCCGACTCCGGCAATCCAAAGTGAGGCTTTATTGCCTGGCAAATACGGGGCATATACCAGACAACATGACTATTTATTGCTGGGAGACAGTGGCTCCGTTATCTCGCTCAAGCCGCGGGAATCATGCCTCGATATCCGTCATCATAGCCGCGGGAGGGAAGGAGGCATCCGTTGCGACCGATCAGGCAGAATCTCTCAGAAGAGTCCTGTTCACCGTCATCGGGGCATTTAGAGTAGGCACTACCCAGCCACTCGATTCCGACAAAACCGCCCAGTCGACTCCCGGCGGAATGCTCGTTCATCCCGCACCTCGGCTTGGGGGGAGAGGAGGTCTCCACCTCGTCGGAGTGAGGGTGGCGCGAAGGAAGGGGACAAGCTGGTCCTCCTTCCCCGCGCACGCGCACCGCATGGGGTTACGAAAAGGTCGCGACTCAAGCGACGCGCCGGCTACCCAACATGGCGGCTCCAATCTCACGAAAACATGTGCAGGCGAGGCCCAGGCAAATAAGGGTCGCCACAATCATATCCTGAAGTTCTTCAGCACTGACATTCAGAACCTCAAAAACAGCTATTTTAAGGACAACGTAGGAATGGACACCAAACCTCAATATGCGTCGAGAAAGAACTTCAGCTTTGTGACCTCAAGCTCACATCGTCTACAATCTATACCAGCTACGCAAAGTCCGATGAAGTATCCAGCTTCTGCAATAAGGAAGGTGGCCTCACCGAGCCCTGTAATATTGATATATCGTTGAACAACAAAGTTTACCGAATTAAATGCAATGCTGTTGCTGGACAATGAAGGGATCTTGAGTACTTCGCTGTAGTTGGAAAATATCCTGTTGCACGCGCGTTGGTAGACCTGCATCAAGCATGTTCAACCTCAGACCCCCCCAGCCAAAAAAAAAAACGCATTCAACGGCTTAGAACTCCGTGAAGGAGTTCGAATCCGCGCGCGACAGTTTCCGACCAAGTAGAAACCAAGCCAGGAGATGTAGACGGAAGTGGCTGCGTTCTTCTAAAACACTCTGTGCCTGCCCAGTTTGTGAAAACACTTGCCACTGCGTCAGAGGCACACATATCGACGGTGGCCACCAGCGTACGTTCTGACCCAAGAACTTTCATGCACGCACCTCAACTTGAAATGCATTGGATTTCTCAATATTTCTATGGACAGGTTCACCAGTCCGAAAAGTCACTTGACCGCCAGGCATCATTTAGTCGAGCTTAGACTGTGTAATGAATTGTTCCAGGATTGGCGTGAAAGGCACGAGTCAGTGGCCAGTGCGTGCGCGTAAACTTTGCTTTATGCACGACGCGAGAAGAAGCAGAAGATAGAGCACGGAAGCACTGACGCGAGGATAAAGATATAAGCGTTGCAAAAGCCAAGATACTAATGGGAAAATGTCGGCAATAAAGAAAAGAAACGTCCTACGGGGTTTTGTCGCAGCCCCTCGGGGTGTTGAAGTTGCGACGCGTGCTGGGGCGACGGGGACGTCACGGCGCGGCTGGCTGGATGACCGGTTCTAGGCCATGTCGTATCCATGCACGGGACGTCGGGCAGGCATCGTCGCCCTTTCCGATGAGTCACGGCTCGAGGGCGTAGCAGCGGGTGTGAGCGGAGGGTTCCACCTCCACATGAATCCGCACTCGCGCTTTCTCGCCCATCGCGTCACCAGCTCCAGGCACGGCCAGACCACGGGTTGTCGGGATCAGCGGCGGACGGCTCACGGACCCAGCAGCGGTTGCGACCCAGGTTTTCACCCGAACACGATCACAGGGCCACGCTCTCCAGCTCAGCGCGTCACAGGCGTCCACTGATCACCGGGTCGATTCGATTTGCTGCACGAACTTGTTTGGTTGGTTGGTGCCAAAAAAATTGGCTCGTGCCCACTCAGGGGGATTCGCTAGGAAATGGGCGCTAACTGAGAGAAGAGAAAAAAACTCGAATTTGGATTAAAAGAAGTAAATTGAATAAATACAGGAAAAAGGTGAGTATAAACGGGAATAAAAAGATAATAAGTAAACTAACAGAAAATGAGGTGCGGTAGCAGATAGAGCTCACCAACTACAAAATCAAAACATATGAATAGGAAAGGATAGGCCCAAGGACAACCGTGGAAAGTACGTAAAAAAATAAAGGAAGAAGATTCGGCAGAAAAGGAGAGGCAGGGAGGGGTAAGGCAGAGGATACATGCCCAGACATGTTTTTAAGAGCTGCCCGCCATCTTGAATTAGCGGCTAGCACGGTAGACGGCGTGATTCAAAGATAAATGAGTGTACAGCGCGGAAAAGATCCCCGCTGCAAAAACCCAGTGCTGTCGCCCCGAATGATCATATTAGAGGAACAGTGATTGGGTGGGCCAATTGATTAAAAGGGTTTTCCAGATATCTTTTTCGTATGGAGGTGAACCGTCGGCAGAAGAGGAGAAAAGGTTCTATAGTATCTAATTCATTGCAAAATACACAAAGGGGTGAAGGGGCCAGATCACAGCGGTGCAAATACTATTTTAAATGTGGTACGCCACAGCGAAAGTTAGTTAGGCTAACTTCGCATTCGCTTGATTGGCTAATCCGGCACTTCCAGGAGAACCGGAGGTGCTCGAGCTCTGAACCTGCGCACGCAGTTTCAGCTTGTCGCAGCTGCGCCCCCGGTCTCCTCTTCTTCCTCGTCCACCGGCAAACGCAAGGGCCCCGTTGTGTTTCCGCCGTGGTTTTTTTCCTCGAAGGCTTCTAAATCAGGAACGTCCTGGCATTGGTTCCTGCGGGATTGTAGGAATCCTGCCCCTCCGCCAAATTGCGTGTCTCTTTTCAGTGAATTACGCCAACAGGTGTCGCACGTCCTTACAAAACGTCGTACGTCTCGCCGCAGGGCTGGCCAGAAATGTTGTTGCAAAACGCAATCAGTAGTTCTTCGCACGCCCTGACATTCTCATGTGCGACACGAAGGATCCAGTCCCGAAGTTTCATGGGAAAACGACTTGCGTAAATGTTGTGCCTGTAGTAAGCTGGTACTGGCCGTACAACACATTATTTGACTCCAGGAACGATACCTTTGTCCTTTGGCCAGTAAAACATTCTTTCATAACTTTGGGAAAAAGGATTGAAGGGTCGGATCTCTTCGTTGTTCCTCCGCCGACTCTTCTCTTGAGATATCAGCGCAGCTGTTTCGAGGCACACTTTAAGACTCAACCTCGGCCTTGCTTGTCTTGGCGACATTCGGAACCGGAAAATCGGTGGGCAGCGGGGTGACTGTTGCAGCCAGTGCTACATTTAGGCCATCATTATTTTCGACTTGCCAGTCGGAATCCGGTATGTGAGGTTTCTTCACACCTGGGATGTTCCTGATCACGACATCATAGATTAGCTTATCCAGGCAAGCGGCGGTAACCTGGCCCACAAAGTATACGGTTCGGACGTAGAGGTTGGCCTCCGGGAGCTTCTTGACTGTCCTGTCTAAGAGCCGTAATCGGTCAGTTTTTCCTGTTAAGTGGGTTTCCGGGACCAAGTCACGTCGGACAACAACGGTATTACTACGCGTGTCCCGCAGAACGGTGACAGGGTGTCCGAATCATCGCCCTTCGACTACTGGCATTCCTTTCGCTAGACAAGAACATTCTTTCACGATGCCACACGAATACCTAATACCAGGATTCTCATCATGCATGTCGTCGAGCTTGATGCACTGCTGTTGAGCTTCTCGGGGCTCAGTGAGGGCACAAGCAGCAACCTGCTCTGTTCCACTCAATCCATGTCCGCAGTGCTCAGTTTTATGCCCGTTGTGACCACAATTAGCGCCTCTTGCCGGTTCTTTCATGGAGTAACAGCACTCTTGTGCACGGTGTCTTGGGCGGTTGCACAGAAAGCATTTCGGTGGCGCTTGCTTCAGCGAGTCGCTTACGACTTTCGTTGTATCGCGGTCGTCTTCGGAAACCCTTCCAAGGTTCGAGAGGTTTTGCGCCTCTAGAACAAGATCTGTAGCCTCGGCCAGGTCGTTCAGCGTTTTATACTCTCACTCGTTCAGGAAGATGACGAGCTTGGGATGGCAGCAGCAGATGAATTGCTCGCCAGTCATTTGATCGCGAAGAGCCTCGAATGTTTTTTGCACATTCGCCATCTCGATCCAGTGATCAAAATAACCGGTAAGCCTCGCCGCTACTTGTTTCCCGGTTTCGCCATCCTCAGCCCTCGCTTTCCAGAACTTTTCTTGGTAACCTTGGGCTGTGAACAGAAACCGCTGAAACAACGCCAGTTTGACCTTGACTTAATCTAGGGACTCTTCGGCGGTCATACGGCCTATGATGGTACAAGCCCCCCCCCCCCCCCCCCCCCCCCCCCACTCAAGCGCATGCTTACAGCTAGGGCCCATTTTTTCTGACGCCACTGCGGTCCGGTTGCCACGCGCTCAAACCTTTGCAGGTACGCGTGCAGGTCTTCGCGCTTCTCATCGAAAAGAGGAAGGCGTTTCCGCGGGATAATCGCAGGCGGCGTTGCAACAACTTCACCTCCCGCGACGGAATTTGGTTGGCTGGTAGCACCAGCCTCTTGGAGTCGGATCTTTAGCGGTAGGACCTCCCTCTTCCTTTCTGCAGCATCTTTAGCTCTTTCCGCCGCTTCTTTCGCTTTTTCCCTGGCTTCTTTCTCTCTTTCAGCGGTTTCTCGGCTGGCTTCCCTCTCGGCGTCTCTAGCGGCCCGTTTCTCAGCACGTTCGCTCTCTATTCACGCCCTAAGCTCTTGTCCATAGAGTCCCAGCTGAGTCCCCATTGCCAATAACTTTTCGAGATTTATGGTGTTGCAGCTGATGTTACAGGCACACTCGTGGCTCACTGACTCCTTTCAGCGGATGTTAAAAAATTTCCCCGCATTTCCCCGAGGGGAAGAATGTGAAAGTGCGAATGCACGAGTTGAATTTGCGCGGTTCGGTAATGTTCGCGAAAGAGAGATCACACACACACAACTACAAAGAAAGAAAGATGCATTTATTCACAGACGCCTATTTGTGTTGTCGTTGTACTTGATTGCTAGAGCGGATCTCAGCTTTGAAATTTCGTGTGAGTACTCCTTTAAGCGGGTGCATTAGCCCTTCTCACGCTCGATTCCTGGCGAATCCCCCACGTGGGTATGTGCCATGCACAGACACCTATTTGTGTTGTCGTTGTACTTGATTGCTAGAGCGGATCTCAGCTTTGAAATTTCGTGTCAGTACTCCTTTAAGCGGGTGCATTAGCCCTTCTCACGCCCGATTCCTGGCCAATCCCCCACGTGGGTATGTGCCATGTCAGCGGCCAGGCAGCGCGCGCCGATCTCCCCCCGTTGCCAAGGAAGACGAGGAGATTCCTGGCCAATCCCCCACGTGGGTATGTGCCATGTCAGCGGCCAGGCAGCGCGCGCCCATCTCCCCCCGTTGCAAAGGAAGACGAGGAGCGCGCCCACCCGCAGCTGTTGCTATGTAGACGGACGGCGGTCACCGGAATTCAGGGTCGCTTATAAAGTGCATTCGCACCTAAAAAATCCTGGCAGGCTCGCCACTTTTGTAATAAATGGGCCCAGGATTGACGTGAAAGTCGCGAGTCTGTGGCCAGTGCGTGCGCGAGTAAACGTTGCTTTATGCATGACGCAAGAAGAAGCAGAAGATAGAGCCCGGAAGCGCGGAGGCGAGGCTAAAGATATAATCGTTGCGAAAGGCGTGAGGCTAACGGGAAAATGGCCGCAATAAAGAAAAAAACGTCCTACGGGGCTTTATTGAAACCCCTCAGGGTTTTGAAGTCCTGACGCGTGCGGGGTCAACGGGGGCGTCACGGAGCGGCTGGCTCGTGGTCTGCGGAAAAGAAACAAACTATGCGGCACATAGTGTTAGAATGTGAGGGTATCCATCCAAATCTACATGAAGGGAATATTGGGCTCCCAGAAGCCCTAGGATTTAAGGGTATCACAGAGGAAGTTCACTTTAAGGCTGTCGAGGGGACGAAAAGAAGATTAGAATGCTGGTGGAGGAAAGTAGAGAGGGGAATATTGCCTAGGACAGTTACCACCTGTAACAGGAAAAAAAAAGTATTTTGTGCCTACTAAACTTTTGTGCCTGCCCTAAGCAGCGCTGGTATTAAACCAAGATCGTAAAACATGGGTATATTAGTCCTTTTTGGTAACACGACATGTCATCACCCCGCTACAAAGGGGAAACTAATAGCTATCATTATTATCATCATCATCATCGATGACCGGCTCTAGGCGACGTCGCATCCATGCACGGGACGTAGGGCAGGCATCGTCGACCTTGCCGAGGAGTCACGGCTCGATGGCGTAAGAGCGGGTGTTAGCGGAGGGTTCCACCACCAGATGAATCCAGACCCGCGCTCTCTCGGCCAGCGCGTCACCAGCTCCAGGCACGGCCAGCCCGCGGGTTGTCGTGCTCAGCGGCGGATAGCTCACGGACCCAGCAGCGGTTGCGCCCCGAGTTCTCACCCGAACATGGTCACAGGGCCGTGCTCTTCAGCCCAGCGCGTCACAGGCGTCCACTGATCACCGGCCCGATTCGATTTGCTGCACGAACTCGTCGCAGCTACGCGCTCGGTCTCCTCTTCTTCCTCGTCCACCGGCACTTCATCACAGAGTGAAAAGTCAATTTCCACACACGCATGTTGTGAGTGCCGCAGAAATACTGCATATTTGATAAGACATTAGGGCTTCGACGATGATTCTTTCTTCGTGGTGGCTGAAAAAAACCAACAAAGGAATTGCTGATGAGCTGCTTCCAGTTGAAGTATTTACGCGGGGTGGCACGAGCATAATACATGAATCAGGCGAGATGTGGCCCATAATGACTGACAAATTGGTGAGGTCGGACAAAAACGACGCTATGATGCTGTATACAAAAACCTTGCACGGACGCTTCAAGGTAGCAGCAGCGAGGTGACAACAAAAACAAATACTTCTCGCACGATCGTTTGTGTTTTCAGAGTAGATTTGACAGAATGCGATGAGATCCATTGATCTTTCTTGGAAAACAAAGACAGACATCTTAGATGCGCCCAGCAGTGACACCGCAGAGCGTAACGTTAGAGAACTTCAAGTAAAACATCCCTCCCGGCATTCCAGATACAAAGTGGCTATACGGCAAAGCGATGTCGATATCTCGGGCATCAAGGAAGGGGCCACTACAAAGCTTCAGGACCATCTTCATCAGCTCGAAGAAGAGTACTTGGGCACCTGCCACACGACGGCTCGAGATTACCCACGAGGAGGGCATGCTAATAAAAAAAACTGGCGCGAAGCTTTCAGTAGGTCGCACACGGCTTGAATTACTGCGAAGCTTCAAGATTTCTTTCTACGTGAGGACAACTAAGGCGGTAAGTTGGGTGAGTTGGTTACTGACTAAGGAAATCATTATACTAGCGAACACTTAACAGGGACAAGGAAAAGAGGCGACGAAACACACGCTAGACACACGAAACACACAGTCTAGCGTGTGTTTCGTCGCCTTTTTCCTTGTCACTGTTAAGTGTTCGCTAGTATGATGATTTCCTTATTCTACGTGAGCATTGAAAGACACATCACCAAGCTCTTTTTAACAAATTTGCAATTATTTTTTTACAGGTTGTGGCTTCACTTTGCATTGTGCTAGCAGTAGTCGTCATATGCGTTGATATTGTCGTAGTCCTGATGTCAAGCATTACACGCGCCATAGCGCGTAAATGGTCAACGCATGCGCGGCTTTGCCGGAGTCTCGTCGAGGTTCTGTGAAGCAGGTGTTGATGGTTGCTAGGCAGCGCGAGACTCTCCTCGGGGATTTCGCGATTTTTTTCGCGGCTGAACTGTTGTAGCTGGCCCTAATGGCGTCCGCGGACTGTCCCCGGCTCGTGCAGTGGATGTAGCAAAAACTAGTGCCCTTGCAAACTCTGAAGAAGGAATGTCTGCGAGGCTAGACGAAGTATCTGGAATGCACGAAAGAAAGCACGTTTGTTTGTGATTTGCGATAGAGCATACTTCCTACACTGTAAACGAAAACAAGCAGGATGTGGAGCGTCATTGGGTGTATTTTCCGCTAAATCCTCCAGCATTACAAAGTTTACTCCGTACTTTGGAGTGCATAGAGCACTATACGTCTAAACCCTCTGTCAACTAAGTGACAGTGTAAATACGAACTAATAACATGCCATTTCTCCGACCGAGGACGGGGTTAAGCACATCACCTTCAAAAAATTCCCCCGCACCTCCCCGAGGGGGATTGTGAGGATGCAGAAATGCATTGGGTGCACCTATGAGTGTGATGCGATTAATGGCGAAGAGAGAGGCGAGAGTGTGAGCGTAATCATTTATTTTTTTCTTTTCCCACACCCGTCATTTCTGCTTCCTTATAGAGAAGCGTCTTCGAGACCGCGTTGAGCGCAACCACCAACTGCAGAGGATCGTTCACGTCAAAGTCGCCGGGAATCGTTTCGAACTCACCGTCAGCATCATCAACGTCGTCTTCCTGCGGTTGCTCTCGTTCGCCGCCGTCATCGAAGTGATCGAGCCGACTCCAATCGACCCGAACGTTGATGGCGCGATACAGCGGGGTGTGTTCCAGGTGCTTGAGCCAAGCCAGGATGTTGCCGCGCTTCACCAACCCGCGATTTTACGTTGCCGCACTCATCAGCCTCCGCTTGACGTGAACGTCGAAAGCAACGTCCTCGGGAACCATGCGAGGAAGGCACCGCACAACTTTCGATACGTCGATGGGCACGTTCACCGCCTGTCCCTTGATTCCAAACTGCCTGTTGCCTCGAGTCAGCCGCCTGATGCTCATGAAGGGGAGTCGAGGCGCGATGAGCCGCTCTTCGACCGGGTTCAGATCGGGAAGATGCGCCGGCCGAGGAGGATAACGGTAGCCAAAACTCACGCAGCCCTCCTCTTCGCAGCTTTGTCTTCTTCTCCTTGTTCTTCTTCAGCGGTTCCCCTACGGGAAGATGACGATGGTGGTTGAACGCGAAGCTATCTCGTGATGGATTGTTTGGTTGGCCAATTCCTAGGGGCATCATGCCACAATCATCATCAGACGCGCTGCGCACGCCGGCCAAGGGGCGCACGACAACACCCGACTATAATGCATTTCTGCATAAAAACTCCGGCTGAGCATATTCTTGCCCGGAAAAGCTCCGCCTATGAGCGGAGGTAAAGGACGAGCCTCTCGCGAGATCTCGGCGCGAACGAGAGGGTGGTCGTCAAGATGGCCGCTGCTCCCGGTGGACTTGCAGCGACACAGCGAGCTTTGATATAGAAAACGTGGCCTGTTCGTGCATTTTCGGAAAAGCAACGGCCTTGCCGCTTAAAAGGCATACATGAAAGGAACGTATCGGCAAGATCAACCAAGACTGTTCCCGACGGATTGTGCGGTGCGCGCGTTTGCTTCGCGGTGGTGGAATGTGGTGGTGTGTGCGTGCTGGAGCACGAACAGGATACTTCAAGTGGTGATGGAATCAACAACCAGCCTAGGGCTCTTCTAAGCATAAAAGTGTTGCGCTCTGAGGGCAACCAATCTTCCTACACAGCCTGGTGAATGTCGAAAACAGTAGAGAGGCTTCCTGGCCTGTACTTGGCTCTTGGGTAGCCGCATACTCGATAGAATCGGTTAACGCTGTGACGTTTCTCAAGGCCTGGAATTTCAACTTTGATTTAGAAAGGTAAACCGCGCGGACAGAGAGGGGGTGGTGGAGGCGTGAAAGTTAACGTGTCTATGTCTACCTGCGATGATTTACTACAGCGACCGGCGTGATGTCTTCATTCTTCATAAATAAGTATTCCAGGAGCTGTGCTTTGCTTCAAACTAGGGATGAGTTGGTCACATAGAAGCTAGTCCTTTTTGCAATAGCCCCATCGCTTGTAGCGTTCAAATTACACGTTTTTTTGTAAGCAGCACGTTATTGTACAAAGTGATTATAGACTTTGTTTTTGCTTTCACAGCCCAAAGTCCTCCATGCTGTTTTACATCACTGAGCTTCCAGTGCAAGAAAAGCTCTAAAAGCGCCGGAAACACGACGCGAAGATGTTGCTACAAGCAGACGTCGCCCTCTTCACCGCCCGTCGCGCGTGGAGAAAATCTCCCATCGTTTTCTGGAAACGTTCACTAACGTCGTAGCGTACACAAATAGCTACTGACGTGCGCACCGCCGTTCAGTGAACGCGATTAAAAGAAGGGGGGATATACGCACAAAAAGCAAGTCGACTGGCACCAAAAACGTGCACTTCTCGTAGTTTCCTATGCGCATTCCAATGTCGTCATCTTGTTTACATTCTCGTAGTTAAATTTCTCTTTCTTGTCTTCGGCCTTAGTGATATTTTTACATTTTCATCATGTCGGAATGCCCTACCTCTTTTTTTCCTTTTGGTGAGTCTTTTTTTTTTTTTTTTGGAGTCGTCCTATGGGGGTGGCGTGGCTTTTCCATAGTTGTTCTTTCTGAGGTTGCTTGCCATGGCATTCTTATAAACAGTGTTATGAATTTGTTTATAATGATACTCGCCAAATAAGGTGCTGGCTTCCCATTTGATTTCTGTTCTAAGTAAATCGTATGGTGTAAAGGGAGGACTGATCTAACTTACGCTTTAAAACGTCTGGTCACTTACGTTGGAATTCGCGCACATGAGTGAGCAGAATAAGGGCAAATGTCGTGGGCTTCTTTTGGAGCTAGATATAACATGGTTCGGGGGTTTAAAGGAGCCCAAGCAACTGTGACTATGGGGCGCGCCGTAATAAAGAAATTATGACCGTCTGGGGGTCTTTTGCGAGGTGAAAATATCGGCCCACGAGAATTCTCGTTTTCCGCGTTCATCAGATAAGGGCCTGTTGTGGCTGACATCGAAGCAGAATTCTTGAGCTCACTAGCAAAATCCCACTGGGCCAGCTCGCGGCTGGTAACCGCGTATATTTTCTACCGTGTTACATCTGTGTTCATCTGATTGATGTTTAATTTGAGTTTGATGCGATTTATTTATCGGTGTGACTTAGCCCCTGTTATCGTATGTATTTCGGTTCCATTTATACGTTTGAGTGTCTCGTGATCTATTCCTGAACGCAAATATTCTGTTTGGTTGTGAAGTTCGCGTGCCCCTTATCCGACAATGAAATAAATGTCTGTCTTTTTTTGCAAGTCTTGGTACTGCACTGCAAAGGGCGGTTCACTTCACTTCACTAAATATTTCACTAGCAACGCGAAAACACTTTTATTTGTGGTGGAGGTTTGGGTGACATGAAATGCTCCGTCGGATGGTTTAACATGCCCTCCTCTATGGGTGTTTTGAATGGCATGATATACTCCGCTGAATGCCAGAAAAAACGCCTCTCATCAGCGTAGTAATGGACAGTACTAAATACCGTGCAAATTGCCCCAAAAAGCTCCCCTCCAGCGGCGTAATTAGGATCATAAAATACTCGGCAGAATTCCTGAAAAATCTCTATCCCTTAAAGGAGTTTCAAAATACTCCCTCTCAGGAGACTAAATAGAGCTCCGTGTACAGAGGATGCTAGAGGACAAGCCATTTACTCACTATCCAGAGTATTTCCGTTTAGACGTGTGGCCAAAGCCAATGAGCTGAATGAAACTTCAGGAAACCAAACTTTATTTCAGCCGACAAACATTAGTATGTGCTTCTCTCGCATATCGTACGCATCTTACTGTTTGAGTAACCCACCAGCCCAATCCGCTCGACCACTCAGGACACCTGACTGGTCGCACTGGACCGTTTCAGATCCACGTTTAAACCTCCCGCCAGCACAACAAACATGTCATCAGTGAGTGACTGAAACCTATGGCTGCCAGTGCACATCCGCCCGCCCTTCGTTATCAACGCATAAACCGGAAAGCGGTTATGTCCGCCTGCTCAGAGCTAAAGACACCGTCGAAAGTGTCGCTCACAAAGCCATTTAGGCTGAACAATTAATGTTAGCTTACTCAACGAGCTGGAACTTCAGGCGGCAACGGCGGCGGCATGTCGTTTTCTCGCCATATCGCAATTCTGTTCGGGCCGAATCTTCTTCAATTCCCGCTTTTCTCCGTCTAGGCGAACGCCATGCGTCCGCCCATAGCGAGGTAAAATCTGGAAGGCCTCAAGCTCTTTTCTAAAAAACAATGATGGGGCTGTCCGTTTTCCCTCCTCCACTGTCGGCACGTTGCTGTCTGAGTAACACACAAAACTCGGCCTAAACCCCTCCATTACGCAGGACAGCTGGCAAACCGTGTGAGCCCTGAATCTTCCGCGTTTAATACCCCTGCTACACTATGGTCGAAATGTCATTTGAACCAAATGTCATTTCACTCAAATGCGAAGTTGTGCTGCTAAACTAGGTTTTCAAATGCCATTTGGCTCATATGACATTCGAGCCAAATGAGCAGCGAGAGAGACATTTAAGATTTGAAATGCCATTTCCAGCACTCTTGGACGCAGAGTGTTTGATCGGCAATAAAAATATAATACTTCCGTACGTAAAACATGCAAAATATTGTTGTTTGTGAAACTTGTTCACTGTTTATTTACTTAAAATACGAAATCAACATATTTAATTTTTATACTCTCAAAACCAGTGGGTCAGTTGCAAAAAACACTAACAAAAACAACGCAAGGCAGCCACATTTAGAGTCAAAACTGGTGTCTCTTCTAATTTGATATCATTTTACTGCCTCAGACTGCTCCTAAGTTTGATTGTTGTATCAGTTTAGGAAAACGGAACGGGGCAACAACAGCGCCACTACAGCATAGCGAACAGTTGTGAAAGCTTTCAAATGCCATCGAAATTGTAGTGTAGCAAGGCGGATTTTGAATGACATTCGAAGCAACTCATTTGAGTCAAATGACATTTGGTTCAAATGACATTTGGACCCTAGTGTAGCAGGGGTATAAATCTCCCACCAGCATGACGGGCATATCATCGGTAGCAAAATGAAGACCAGCCGGGCGGGCCCGACCCCGTCCTTTCACCCCCAACCAGTGCTCGCACAAACCGGCCAGGGCCACTGTTGGTGGACTCAGGGCTAGGCGCGAAATTTAACGGAAAAAATGTCTCTCGTAAGGTGTTTTAGGCTAAAGAATAATTATTTGTTCACGTCGGCGTCCGTAGAGCGTTTTAAGCTCAAGTGTGTACACTCTGGCGTTCCAACCATGCAAGTGCTCTTCAACCGGGAGGAACTCAAAAGCTACTCGGGGAGGTGGAAGTAAGTCGGGAACTGCGGCGGCAGCATGTTCGGCGGCGGCGGCTGCTTTTGTGCGTTTTACGCCGATTTGCGCTAATGTTGAATCTCCGAAATCATCTGATGACGGCGCGACCGCCGTTGTCAGCCGATTGCGCAACTTTTTGAGGAAGCGTAGGTGGTGATGAGGGGAATAACAGTTGAGAAAGTGGAATCAGGGGTGGCGAGGAGCAGCCGCGGTGCGGCGCTGATTAAATTGGCTTCACCCAAATGAAAAATGGCTGGGGGGGGGGGGGGGTAAAAATACTGCGTAGAAGTAAAAAAGACTGGTGAAAACCACGAGGAAGGTCTGGGGTTGCCTGGCAACCAACAACATTGTAGCTGACGCAACACCAGCACCACCGTATTTAGAAGCGACTGTTGGAACGCTGCGAATGCGTCGTGCACGTACCCGCAGCCGCTCCGCCCCAGCTGTCCCCAAGCGTTACCGCGCGTGCAATGCTTGGCATGATGAACACAACGATGTCGATGCATGTGGCGATGACTACTACTACCACAATGCAAAGCGACGACGGAACATGTCAATGCACAATTTAAATCTTGTACAAATGTATGGTGATGTGTCCTTCACTGCCCATGTAGAAAACATTCCTTCAGCTTCGCTGTTTCAAGCCTTGCACCGTTTAGGTTCACCAGCTCTTTAAAGCAAAGATTTGTTACTTTCGACCAGGGATTTCGTGGACACACGCCCGGCGACACACCCCTCGAAGCGCATCGCGTGATTCGCCACGCCCGCTGTTGGCGCCTACGGGCGCCGACAGTGGCCGCCATCGTCGCTGCGGCCGAGGCAGCCAACCACCCCAGCAGCCTCCCATGCATGCGGCGCTGGGTCACTTCTGGAAACGTGACTCGTCTCGCGTCCGGCGAAAATACAGCTAAATCAAAGGTTAACCAACCGAAACCAAGACTCAACCAGACTAAGCCAAGCTTTTGTTTTGCATATCCAAGGTTAGCGGAGGTAAGCAGGAGCCATTATTTTTTTTTGCTAAAGCCACTGCGCGAGCCGGAGCGCTCAGTTGACATCGCGAGGCAGGCGCATACGAGTGCTCGGCTTTTTATTGCTCCTCGGCAAAAGCCACTGCGCGGGGCCGGGGATTCTGGGTGGTCACCGCTAGACGCACGTTCACGAGGGCTCGCCATTTTCTTTGTATTTGTAACGCGTTACGCGCCACACATTACGGCCCGCTAGAAAAATAGAGGAACCAACGTGCAATTACCAAAACTGCACTATATTCCACAGAAGTAAGTAATAGCAAAACAAGCACTGATAAAAAAGTGGAATCGTCTATGATAGATGATGATGATGATGGTTAGTGTTTAATGGCGCAAGGCCAACGAGGGCAAAGAGCGCCAAAGAAGACGTTATTTAATAGAGAAGTGATTCCCACACAAGGGTACGTATAACAACGTGTAAGCCGAACATAGTAAAATCAATTAAAGATAATGTGATGGCTGGTGTATACGGCCAGATTTGATTATGCGTGATAGGAAATGAGGTTTAAAAACTTTTCGTCTGACAAATACTCAAACACGCGTTTGACGGAAACCATTGCATCGTCACCTAGAAACATAGATGGATGTAGGGGAATATGTTGTCTGTAGAGTTCCCTGAAGTGTTTGTGACCTGTTGTGTGAAGTGCCTTGCATGTGATTAGTATGTGCACTACGGATAGGGCCTCTCCGCACCTGCTGCACTGGGGTCTAGAAGACCCCGTCTGCAGATACGAGTGCGTTGCATGGGTGTGCCCTATCCGCAGCCTACCCAAGGCGACTTCATAGTGTCTGTTATGTGAGTCAGATGTGTACCGTCCCAAGTGTGGCTTTATTACATGTAATTTGCTATCTGTCTGTTCGTTTCAGTGTGTTTGCCATGTTCTGCGCAAGTGTTGTCTTATGTGTGGCTTGAGGTCTGTGTGAGGTAGTGTTGTTATGTCTACTGTGTTTCGGAGTGCAGCATTGGCCGCCATTTCATCCGCCAGTTCATTTCCGCCGATGCCAGAGTGGCCTGGCACCCAACACACAGTCACCTCAAGGTTTGAAGAATATGCCAGCACAATTGATTTCAAGACAAGGTTAACTACATGGTTTTTCGAGGACTCTCCGGATGACAATGTACGGACGACACTCAGCGAATCTGTATAGATAATAGATTTAGGAATATGATGTTCTACTATGTGGCTTACAACAAGAAAAATGCCACTTGCTTCTGCCGTAAAAATACTTGTATTTACTTCCATTGTTCTATATGCTTCAAAATTCGGCCCATGCGCCGCACAAGACACTGCAGTGAACGTTTTCGATGCAGCGCTGAAAAACTCTGCAACCTTATATTTATCCTGTATATACATGAAATGCTGCAAAATCCCACTTGTTGGTTTCCCGTTCTTATAGTATTTTAAGAAAGACAAGTCACATGCAACAGGACGAAGATGCCATGGTGCTACAAGATCAGTGATAGATGACTTGAATGTGTCTACAAAGGAGACCTTATGAATAGTGACCTCGTCCCTTACTCTGAGCAAGAAGGAAACAGGAATGGATGGGCGATTTAAAAAGAGCTTTGATGTGGATGTATCATTAAAAACCGGTTTAAAAGGACGGTTGTCCATTGATGAAATTTGTCCATTTGTTGTCCATTGATCCATTGTCCATTGATGAAAAAAAAAGTCAACATAGGTTCGCTGGTGTGATAAGCACCATTTGTCACACTCTGCGTAAAGACTCTGTACAGGGCTCGTACGGAATGCGCCACAAGAGAAGCGAAGCCCCAACTGAAGCACTGGGTCGAGCATTTTAAGTGCTGTTTTAGTGGCTGACCCATACACAAAACTCCCATAGTCCAACCTAGACCCAACTGGGCTTGTGAAAGTACGTAACAGGAGTTGCTTATCCGTTCCATAGGACTGGTGGGACAAGATTTTAAGAATGTTGAGAGCCTTTAGAATTATGTTTCAATTGTTTAATGTGAGGGATGAACGTAAGCCTTTCATCCAACACCACACCTAAAAACTTGTGTTCCTTCCTCCTCACAGGAATCGATACGCCATTAAGGATAATGTCTGGGTCGGGATGGATCCCACGCCTCCTGGAGAAGACAACACAGGTGCTTTTTTCTGGGTTAATTTTAAAACCGTTCTTGTCTGCCCAGCTGGCAAGTTTTTTGACACCGAGCTGGAATTGACGCTCACAGATGGACATATTGCATGATTTAAAAGATACCTGGATGTCGTCTACATACATTGAATAAGAAATTGTAGGTGGCAATGCCTTCCCAAGGGAGGTCATCTTAACTATGAACAGAGTGCAGCTTAGCACTCCACCTTGCGGAACGCCGTTTTCTTGCACATGAACTCTTGAGAGTGCGCTACCTACTCTCACGAGAAACGTTCTTTCGGACAAATAACTAGCAAGGTGTTGAGCATATGGCCCGAACACCGAAAGACTTTAGGTCACTGAGGATCCCGTAACGCCAAGCGGTGTCATAGGCCTTCTCAAGGTCAAAAAACACCGTTGTGCAAAACTGTTTGTGAATGAGGCGTCTTTTATATAGGACTCGAGCGCGACGAGTTGGTCGTTGGTGGACCGCCCCGCCCTGAAGCCTGCCTGGCAGCTCTCGAGAAGACCATTGTACTCAAGAAGTACACGAGTCTCCTGTTTATCATCTTCTCGAGGAGCTTGCACAGGCAGCTTGTGAGGCGATGGGCCGATAGCTAGCGGAGAGGAAGGGTCCTTTCCTTCCTTCAGGAAAGCCACTACTATGGCCTCCTCCAAGAGCGAGGAATGTTCCCCGAAAGCCATATGTTGTTGTATAGATGTAGAGTGTTTCAGGAGTGTCTGGGTGTAGGTGTTGTATCATGGTGTAGGTGATTTTGTCTGCACCTTGAGCTGAAGGCTTACATGCGATCAGAGCAACCTTCAGCTCATGAATTGAAAAAGGAGAATTGTAGGAAGTGTGTGACTTGTTATCACGCAGGCACTTCTTTTCTACAGATGTTGTGTATTTCATGAAAGTGTTTGTGTAGTGTGCTGAACTGGACACGTCTTCGAAGTGTTGTGCAAGTGTGTTAGCCTGGTCTTCCAGTGTGTCCCTTGTTGTACTAACCAGGGGCAGGCTGTGTGTCTGTTGTCCTTTTAGTTTTCGTATTCGAGTCCAGACTTTGTGTGTGTCAGTGTATGAGTTGATGGAAGTGAGGAAGGTGCGCCAACTCTCCCTTTTCGCCTCACGACGCACTCACTTCCCAAAAGCCTTTGCCCGTTTAAAAGAAATGAGCTGATCTGACGTGGGGTACCGGCGAAGGACACCCCAAGCCTTGTTCTGGGCCTCTCGCGCCCGCCTGCAGTCCTCGTTCCACGAGGGCTCCTTTGGGTGCGGAACCCACTGGAACGTCTATGGCAGACTATAGAGTGGCTGAAGTAGAGTGCCAGTGAAAGTGTGACATTTGTACCAGCACCTGTGGAGGATGCACCATCGTTTTAGGATGCCTCGAACTGCCATTTTGGTCGGTAATTAAAAAGCCGTCCCTGCAGTCTCAATCACAGAGTAAAACAGAGAGAGTTTTAGTTTGACCTGGTTCAAAGATGGAGACACGCAGGACTTCCCCGTCAGCCAAGTAGGAGAATGAAGGATGACACGTGTGCCTTCTGTAACTACTAGTACCATCGCTCTACCAACCGCCACGACTATTCTTCTTAGACAAACACCAGGTCGAATTCAGACGAGGACAGAAGGAAGTAACCACAAGGACAGCCGCTAATCTGTCCTTCACTATTCTTCACTTGAAGTCAGTGGATGCAGCTCAAATACGCACGGCTGTATTAGAGAACAATTCGTTTAATGTGAACGGTCTCGTCACGGATAGGCACTACGTACAAGCGCCGAGGCTATTCCCTGAAGCACAAGGAAACACGAAGGCCGCAGGCATGAAATCCAAAAAAATAGACTCACAACTCAAACAACTTGATGCATTATCTAGAATATGATGTTCTGTAGCTGTTTCGTTTGTTGTTTCTGGTGTTTCTATAGATCTTCCTATAGGTGTTTGTTCTTTGTGATGAAATTTTGTTGTTATTCAGCGTTTTAAATGTGTTTCTTGCATTGCCCTATATATTTATAGCTGCGAAGATCGCCATTGGAAACCATCATCCACCCGCAAAACCAGCTACAGCTACATGCACAAACAGCTACATGCACAAACTCGTGCGTAGCCTACATAAAGAATGTACTATATCTGTTGAAGGCGACTGACATCTAGAGGGCAGAGTCTCAACAAATGTAGGTACCGTGTCGGATGTTTAGGGGACTATTGCTCGGTAACCCGCCGCGGTGGATCTGTGACTACGTTGTTGTATTGCTGAGCCAGAATACGCGGGTTCGATTCCCGGCTAGGGTGGCTGCTTTTGTGATGGAAGCAAAGAGGAAAAGCGCCCATGTGTTCCAAATTTCGGCGTGCACGAAAGATCACCAGGTGGTCAAAATGATTTCCGTCATTTACGGTGTGCCTCATCACCTTCGTTGCGTTGGCGCTTTGAAATCCTTATTAATCAATCACTTCGTCAGTCAAAATAAGTAGTGCTCTGTCACTTCTTTGGTGAACATTTCGCTCTCGTGGTACAAACGGCCGATGTCTTCGATGGTACAGCGACAAGCCTGGCTAGGAGTAGGTCGTGCTTTGTTACGTACCGTCGATAGTCTTAATTTTTAACACTACAGTTTCCAAGAAAGCTGCATAATTTGATTTAGTAGACGCCTGCTACATGGCAAATATATGGAGCTACTACAGCTGCTGCAAGGAGAAATACCATGGGAAACACTTCAAGGTAACGCATTGGTCGCCGCGTTACCGTCACCGTCGTCACCGGATAATCAATTCCAGAGTTCGGCATTGAAAGAAGAAAACTAAATTTGATTGCGTTGGGTTCACAATGGTAAGGCTTGATATTAAGGTAGTGATTTCTTCGAGTAATGGACGGCGATGCAAATGAGATGTAGGTATTGTCAGACATGCGATAAACTGAGTGAATAAAACAGTAAAACAATTTCATAGAATCATTTAGTGGGCGCGTGCGTATTGTGGTGTGTTCAAGAGAAGACATGGCAAGGGAAGGCGAAATGTAGTGGTCATAGCGATTACAAATAAATCTGGTAGCTTTTTTAATGGCCTCGATTTCATGGATTTCACACTGCTTATTTGAGTTCTATAAGGCGCATGCGTAGTAAAGCACAGTACGAATCAGTGTTTTATAAATTAGTAATTTAGTGCATTTTGGGGATTGGGACAGCGTTCGTCCTAAATAATCTATTTTGTAGGAATTTGTGCAGATAAAATTACTATTCTGAGACAAAGAGATTTCTGGAAAGAACAACACCAAGATATGTGTATTCTGTTAATTTTTAAAGATGGATCCGTTAAACGAGTGCGTGAAGCAGGAAGGGGACTTACTATTTGTGAAAGACATAAGCAGGGTTTTTTGAAATTGACACTGATTTGCTAGGTTGCACACCCTTCGCATAATTTAGTAAATGAATTATGTAGACGATGATGATCTTTAGGAGAGTCAAATGGGTTTATACAAAACACAATCATCCGCATGCCGACGAATTTTAGAGGGGACGTTATTTGGAAAATCGTTAATATACACTAGAAACAGTAACGGGCCAAGTACAGAACCTTCTGGAATACCTGAACTAACACTAACAATATCGGAGCCAGTCGAGGTATAACAAACGTATTGCGACCGCTAAGACAGAAAATTACTAATCCAAGCAACTAGTTGTGGGTTGTTTATTGTGCTGTTTAATTTACGTAACAATTTAGAGTGAAGTACAGTGTCGAACGCTTTCGAAACGTCAATGAATAGTGCGTCAACCTTGGGCCGAATTCTCTAATGCAACAGGGCTGCGCTTTGAAGTGACGGGTAGCGCCATTGAAATGCATGTGTTCTGCGGTGCTCCTTTGCGGTGCTCCTCAAGAGGAGTGAACCCTGATAAAACAGTGTGACAAGGGCGCGAAGCGACAAGTGAAACAATGAGGGGGGGGGGCTGCAGTGGATGTCGCTTCGCGCCCGTACTACACTGCTTTTATCTGGGTCACTCCTCTTGAGGAGCACCGCAAAGGAGCACCGCAGAACATATGCATTTCAATGCCGCTACCCCGTCGCTTCAAAGCGACGCCCGTTTTTTAGAAAATTTTGCCCCTGATTACAAATGTGCATGTTACTAGTAATGTCATGCACGAATTAGTTAACTGCGTAAAAAGTACTATAACTTCGTCTGATTCCATGTTGGAAGTTAGACAAAAGATGTTAGATTCGAGAAATG